>DF357989.1:102698-116837 GCA_000787875.1 Solanum virginianum
TGGGATAGTTCAAGGACTAAAACCGGTAAGTGTATAGTTAAGGGACCATTTTAGACCTACTCTAATAGATGAGGGACTATTTATGGCATTTTCTCTCTACCTATATAAGACAAAAACTTGGTAATCCATGATTTAATTCGACCCAACATTTTCTCCAACAAAGGTTGAAGGATTATTATTGTTTACCGTTAAGGAGATGAACTATAATCACAAGCCAGTTTTGCATATTTAATACCATTAGGTCCTTTTGTTATAATGACAAAATTTAATTAGTGGATGACCCAATATAGATTACGTATTTAGTACATTATTTAATCCCAACGAGCAACGATAATTATAATTTAGTCGCTCAACAGCAAAATCCCTCAAGCTAATTAATTCCTAATAAAACTAATAACTAAGACAATTTAAACTAAACTATGAGGTTTATCTCATTCAGTGGATCCTCTTCTTATACTATAGAGAAAATTTTAAATAATTATAATATCTTAGAAATATTATTCGGACTTATTCGATTTGCATAGAACCTATTAAAGGAAAAATACTGGCTATCATTTTAATTTCCTTAGCTCTAACGTGCTCCTTTAAAGACGCTGTAAATTCCATATTCCGAAAATACGTTCTTGCCCTTGAAAGCATTGCCACCTGTCCCGTCTGTTAAGAAATCATAAAATGAACAGTTGATCGTATTATTACTTTTTCAGTCTTTTCAAAAATATTTATTTTTTAAAATAAAATAATTTTTTATTTTTGAATTTTTTTCACTTCATATTTTTTTGATCAAACGATATTTTTGATATCCATTTTTAATTTAAGACTATAATTCAAATTCATCATTTCATTTTAATTTTTTTTAAATATTATCAAAATCAAATAAACAAATTAAAATAGTGCAAGTATTTGATGATTATATCTACATACATGCTATTTTCTTCAAATTTACATGTGAAATTACTTATGGCAAACGTTTTTTTTTTTAATTTCTTATCTAGTGTTTAATATCTGCATTAGATCTCGATTAATGCAAATCCACATCCCATAGAGTACCATTCAAGGGGGAGCATTCTTTGTTAAAAATATCTTTCATACTTAGAATTTCAAATTCGATCTCTTCATTAAATAAGGAATAGTCTCATTCACGGTACCACTTAAATGTTTAACATTGCAGTGCACTACTTCTCTTTCTCTTCAAACATTTTAGAACATATATTGCATCAATCAAGGGTAGATTTTGAAAAGAATAATCAATCACAAATTCAAATTCATCCACCCTTGAGTCTCATTTCCTACTCTGTTAATTTTTTTTATTTAAGAACATATGTAATGAATTCCAAATTAGATGTACAATCAAGTATTATATACTCACCCATTATAATACAAAAAAAAAAAATTGATCCGTCTTCCCGTCCCTCCTTATTTAAGCGCCATAATATTGCTGGATTATCCTGCCGGCTCGCCAAACAACAACCAAATCCCTCTGAACTTGCTTATCAGCTTCACCCATTAACTCCATTTTTTTTTCAATTTTATATACCTTTCCAAATTCCCAACACCTTCTCTCAAATCATTCTTCTATTATATACACTTTCGAATTTTCAAAGACAAAAAGATAAAGTAGATAAATCTTACTCCATTGATAATCGTGTCCTTCTCTTTTTTCTGCCCAAATCCCTCCGCAATTTCTCTGTCTCCTTCGTATTTATACTTCCATGTGAAGAAATCACCGAAAGAAAAATCTTTACAGAGGAAGAGAGAGAATGAAGACTGGTAATGCTAAGCTTATAGTTTTTCACCCATCTCTTCACAAACAAGGATCAGGAACAATTACTGCTTCTCCTCGCATTTGGTGTCTTGTGTTCCTTTCCTTTTTCACTTTTGCTTTTGCACTTACTTTCTTCACTGCTAAGGATGCGATGCCCACTGCAAAAACCGGAGCGAGCACAGCCGGCGATAACTCTCCGTTGCCGGCGAGTGTGTTCGACGCGCTTCTTCACTATGCTTCTGTGAATTCGTCTACTGTTTCTTCACGAATGTCGGCGATGGAGCTGAAGACAATTGCGACCGTCCTTCGTCGTTGCAAAGCCCCTTGTAATTTCCTTGTTTTTGGTCTTACTCACGAAACGCTGCTATGGCATTCTCTCAATCACAAGGGGCGCACAGTTTTTATTGACGAAAGTGCTTATTTGGTATCGAAATTGGAAGAGAAACACCCGGAAATTGAAGCTTATGATGTTCAATTCACAACAAAAGTGAGTGAGTTGCACGATTTGTTGGATTACGCAAAAGAGCAAATCAAAGGGGAGTGCAGGCCTGTGCAGAATCTTCTATTTTCTGACTGCAAATTGGGGATAAACGACCTACCAAACCACATATACGATGTGCCGTGGGACGTGATTTTGATAGACGGGCCACGTGGGTTTTCCTCTGCCGCTCCGGGACGGATGACGGCGATTTACACCGCCGGCGTTTTTGCCCGGAGCAAGAGAGGTCACTCCGGCAAAACCCATGTGTTTGTTCACGAAATGGACAGAGATGTAGAGAAAATTTGCAGCGAAGAGTTCTTATGCAGTGAGAATTTGGTCGAAACGAAGGAATTGTTGGGGCATTTCGTGGTGGAAAAGATGGAAGCTAATAGGTTTGAGTTTTGCTCAGTCTCTAATCCTTCTTCATCTCCTTCAACAATATCGGTTTCTGCTGTTTGATCTGAAAAAGAAAAGCAAAAAAACACGAAGCCGATATCATGAATTTCTTTTTTAGTTTTTAATTATAATTATATCCGGTTTATACATATGAGTAATCTGTAATATTTCATAGGTTTTTTCAAGTGTGAAATATTTTAGAAGCTAAAGCAATGATGAACTCAAATTTTCGCTGTCTTCTTCTTTCGTTTTAGCTATTTAATTAAACCTAGTTTTGCTGAAAATGACAATTAAATCATTTAAATAAATCTCCGCTCGTAGAATTTTGCAAGAATTCTTCAAGTACTTGAACGTATTCTGACAAAGAAAACAATCTTAGCTTCAGGAAACTTTGATTATTAGTTAAAAAGTCGCTTGATTGGAACAACTTATCCTAAAATCAGTTAACGTGACATTAATTATTTTGAGATAAATTATTTCAAATATACAGTAAAATAATATATTCATCATTATGATATAAATAATAAAATAAATTACTTTAAATTTGATAATTAAATTAAATATCAAAATCTTATCCTTTCACTAATTTTTTATTTCATAATTATTTATTTTTATCTCTAAACCAAACGATGAATTAAGGTGTGGTACATCTGGTTGTTGTCCGGCTTCCATGTAATTAAATGTATCAAAACATTATGTACTTCACCAACACCAAATGTGAAATCTCAACTTAAATAATGAAAGATTTAGTACATATTTTAATGCAGGGAAAAATTGATTTTCTATCCATTTTGAAATAATGAGATGTTTGGTAGGAGGTATTAGAAAGATAATTCATGAATTATCTAGATAATATTATATTTAATAAGATTTTTGAGTCCATGTATAACTAATCCAAGAATTAATTAATACATCATTAGAGACAAAAATATCCCTCAATTTTTTTATATTGTTGATTTATGTTTTATATTTATAATTTTGTACTAGTAAATTTGTTTAAATAAATTAGCTTACAAATTTTATTTATTTGTGGATTCATATTTTTATAATATAAAAACAAAAATAAATTTATCATGTCAAATTTTTACATTTTATTTATTTGTAGTTTCATATTTTCATAATAGACGAAAAATATTTTGTTATGTCAGTCTTTTTTTTTAATTAATTAATTTAATTGAGTGATAATATTGATACAAAACAAAGTCAAATGATGTTAGATATATTCTCAAAGCTTGTAAGATATTAACACTATATTAAAACTACAACTTTCAAATTTTTATGTGTAAATATAAATTATTTATTTTACAATTGTTTAACATCTTTTCGATTTTAATAATAAATTATTTACTTTATTAAATTAAAAATTGATATTCTATTAGTGATGAGTTTATTAACATTACAAGTATTTATTCTTAAATGATTTAAGTGAGAAAATAGTAAACATGACGACAAAATTATTATTCTCTTAACTAGTTAGAAGCCAGAAAAAATAATTTACGTTAATCTAATTATATGAAATAGAAAATTTCAAAATACTTCATGGGTATAATTGGAAAGAATTTTTTTGTAAAGTTTTAATCCAAGCATAAGATTAGATGAGAAGCATGAATTAAACACTTGATAAAAAATAATCTCTGTATTACTAATTTCAGCGTTACTAATTTCAACGTTATTCATTTTTTACCAAACGATCCCTAAATGACGACGTAATAATTTAATTATTATTTGTGAGAAGTCAAACCAAATCAAATGGAAAAGAAGAACCTCCAGATTTCTGTGGAAATATTTAACAAATTTATAAGATATCAAATTGAATTAGATAAATGTTTTTTTAATTAGTTAAAAACAGTGAGATCCAAATATCTCATTTTGTGTTAGGTGTGATATGAAAACACTTGCGTTTCAAATTTTGGATGACTCGTCGGTGATTGAATTTTTGAATATTTGAAATGCTTAAAACATTGACAACGCGCATTGGACAAGCGTTGTTGTTACACGAATCAGATCAGTCGACGCGTGTGGATTATCAAGTATAAGTGCGCGTGAGATAAAGTGTCAGCGGAATTCACGTGGACCGTCAGTTAAAAATACAGTGGGCCTAGTAGGCCCATGGGCTTTATTTTATTGGGGGATCACGTGGCTCACGTGACAAAAGGCTAGGACTTAACGGGCTTTACGGCGGTGAACGTGTCGGTGAGGGAAAAGCAGTGCAATATTGACCCTTTAAAATGGAATCTGCACGGAGAAGATTTGGGCCCCTTCTTGTTTTTTATTATTGGGCCTATAATTTCTTACTGGCCCACCTGACCATTAGCTGAATGGTCCATCTCATAATTACTAAATTTTGTGTAGGTATCATAAACATGTTCATGAAGAAAGCGACCCTGAAATTATTTGAGCATTTGAAGAGTAGGTGTGCATACATAAGGATGTGAGAGAGTTTGTCTATGGTAGATTTTTTAGGAGAACAATAGGCTAAAGAAAAATTAGAGGAGATGTTTAGATAAGATATGGTCTCTATTAAACTTATTGAGTATATGAGTTCAGATATATAACTAAGATAGTAAGGTCAATTCGATAGTGTTGTACTTTTGTGTGGAGAGGTAGGGTCTAGTCTCTAGTTCTCATCTACTCCTTATTTAGTGTTCATGTAGTATCTTATTCTTCATTCTCATTTTGTCTGTTGATACTATTTTGTTATTGTTACTGTTATTCTCCTTTTAATCTTGACGTTTTGACTATGCTTTTTTGAGCCTAGGGTCAATTATCTAGCATAACATTGAAATGGAGGAAGTATGACTTATTATTAACAACTTCAAAGAGTACGCCTCACAATTTTAATGTCCACTTAAGAGAGACCTAACTAAAGTTATAATCTTTTGGATGTTGCAGCATTACATCGAATACTTTACCAATTGAAGTTGCAATGAATATTTTTTCGTTTTAATTTTCTAAAAATCTTTTCTCACATAATGCATATAACTTTTTTACTTTAATATCTCAAAATAAAGGAAGTTTACATAATATTGCCGCCTACTTTGTGTGGCTTGGAATGAAATCCAACTACCATATGTAGCTTATAATTTATTTCTAACTTACTTTTAAAATAATAAATATAAATTTGAATACTGTGAAAAGTATAACCAATTACTATAACATTAACATTAGTAGACTCGTAGACAGGACAATCGTAACTAATTTCTATATACATCCCATCTTCCAAATAAACAAATTATCATATAAATATAAATAGAAAAGGCAATATTCTATTGTTTGAGGTTAACTTAGTAGTTTACATAATATTAGTTTATCCTCAATGGTCAACAACATTTCCACCACCAGTCTACCACTAATTTTTTTGACCCCAAAAGCAGTTCTAGTGGCACACCAAAATCATGCTGCTAGTTATATCCTCAAATCTATTAAAATAACAATAGTAATTTTTTTTTTAAAAAAAAAATCACATTGACTTAAAATTACTAAGAGATATTGTGTGATAGATGATATTTCTCCATCTTTAATTAAAGACTGATTTTATTTAGAACGAATTTGAATTGGTCATATCAATAGATTTCAAATACCAAATGAATAAATCAAGATCAAGAAGACACCAAAACAAAGGTTTCATTAATTCAATTTTGTATGTTTTGACAAAGCTGAGTATGAAATCAAATGTCTTTCTGTTCTAGGTGGTCTATGAGGACTAAATTTAGAAATATTACAAGGTATGATACTAAAACTCTTCGGTAATGGACACAATTTAATTTGCATCCTAAATACTACACACTGTAATCTTGATCTCTGATTAGGAAGACCAATAATGCAGTTTTTTTCAACATTAAGAACTCCACTCTTGATCAATTCACTACATATTGGCCCTACTTTTGTAAAATAATTATATGACAAAGTAAAATTCACTAAATTTCTTAGTGAACAAATCACTTCTGGAACTTGTCCATATAGCAAATTTCCAGCAAAATTTAACTGTTCCACACTTTCCAAACACCCTAATGAACATGGCAACGGACCAGTTAACATGTTAAATCCAACATCAATGACAGTTGCATTTTTCAAAAGACCTAGTTCATGTGGAATGCAACCAGTGAGCAAGTTGTTCAACAACAGAATCTCCAACAAATTCGGAGCCTGTCCAATGCTACGTGGGATTGGACCAACGAATTTATTGTTAGCTAAGGTTAAATAAAAAGCAGGGGTGGATCCAAGATTGTCTGGAAGTTTTTGAATGAAATTATTGTTGTTAAGAAAAAATGCATCAAGATATTGTACGAAAATTTGAGGTGGGATTATTCCTGTAAAAGAATTATAACGTATATCCAAGAAAGTTAGAGTCTTGATATTGAGAATTGAAATAGGAAATGTACCAGTAAATTGATTGTTACTAAGATCAAGTTCGTAGAGATATGGAAGATTAGAAATTTTCGATGAAATTACGCCTGAAAAATTGTTACTATTGGCATGAAATATGGCTAAATCAGTGAGTTGATCAATGAAACCATCTAACGTAGGAGCACTAAGTTGAAATCCATTGAAATCTATGGAAGCAAGAGAAATTGCTGAGGAATTATAAGGTGGATTGTCACAATAGAAGCCTTTATAATTGCAAATATCAGGGCCTGTCCAAGATTGTGTGACACCAAGAGGATCAACAGTGATTGTATTCTTGAAATTTTGTATTATTGGGAATATTAGAGCTAGACTTTGGTCTAAGAAGGTTAAATTTAGTGCTGGTAAAGGTGGTAGTAATTGGCAATTAATATTGTTGAGAATTGGAAAAATAATGAAGAAATAAAGGATCTTCATGGAATTGAAATTTTTTGGTTACTTGGTGAGTAGAGATGAGAAGAAATGGTTTATGGTTATTTTCTTTTATAGCATAAAGTTGCATGATATTACATTGAATTTGGTAGGTGAAATCTTGAGACTCATGATTTCACATTGTAGTGGGAATTTGGAAGAATTTATAGTGATTGTTCTATCTATTATTCAATGAACAAATTTCAGAATAAGTGCTACTTTGAGCTCTAATTATCAACCATACTGGGTGATAGTTTAGCTAATTATCAAATATTATAATAATAGCATACTTAAAAAAAATTATTGCATTAATTTGCTTTATAACAAAGCGAACAGATACAACGTATATAGGGTGAGTAGACGCACTACTACAAAGCGAATCGATATAGCTCCCATATGAATAAATTACTACTATGTATAGGAGTGTTAAAGCAAGCACGTCATAATTGACATGAATGCTTGTTTAAGCAGGTAACTATCAGTTGACATGCTTACTCAGCTGCTTAATTCTTTAGTTACAACAATTATGAACTTACAATATTGTTCCTAATTAGTTAAAAAAATTTTAAAAGCAGCTGAATTATTTTTCTTAAAGACAGTTATGAATTGACATGTTTATTTCAACTATTTAATTTTATAATATTGCCCCTAATAAATCATTTTTCCAACTACTGCAACTATTAGCAATTTAAAATATTTAAAAGATAAATACAAATTTTGATTTACTCTCAAAATTTTATATAGATGCAACATAAATTGAAACAAAATAAGTAATAAATATTATTTAAAAATAAAATAAAATTTGCTATAGATTGCAATAATTAACAATTTAAAAAATTAAAATTTATGTATAAAAAATTTATTAATATTATATAAATCGAGACAAAAAAAAAATACATATTTTGGCCTGTATCGACAACTAGTACAAAGGATAAAGTTCAAATTATCGGTATCATTATGTATTGTAATTCTTTTTCTGAACTCTCATTATTTCGAGTAAATACAACACATATATACTTTGTTAGGTAATTTTCCTTTCTCAATCCTCCTAGACTTACACAAAAATAAGAGCTTTTGGAATAAATAAATAAAATAGTTAGAACTTCATAAATTTTCATTGGGAGGAGAATATAGAGAGATTCCAGAAAGTTCTTGTGAATGATGGCTAAATGGGATTTAAAAATGTTGAAAGTGGAGCACCTCATCGGCCATAAACAAGAAAAATGATGATTATTAGGTAAATGAATTATGTGGAATTCCATTGCGCAAATTAATGTCACGCTTATGTTATATTTATTTTATTTATATATAAACACTTTTTCCTCATGCACACAAAAGTTGATAATTTACTAGTATAAATATCGAGTGAACACAAAAAGGAGCAACAGGAATAATGATAAATCTCTCATTAGGCTATTCACTTGATTTTTCTTTAATCGATCTTCACATGGTTTATTTGAAGAAAAAAAAATATGAATTCAATATGCAGTTATTCTGAATTCAAACTCACGGTAAATTGTAACATTTATAATACACTTTTAATATATATTACAGAGAATTATTTATATTACATGCATAATTTATTTTTAATATAAGTGTAAATTTATCATAATATTATTATGTATTAGTATAAATAGTAATAAATAAAAAATATTATTAAAATATGTAATTATTTATTAAAAAGTACTACTTCAAGTTCATTGTGCTTATTTATTACGATATCTGACGACTTCTCGTAACTTTGGTGTTTGGGCTAGCAGAAGAATGGCTGGTTCTGTGTACATATTGGCCCAACTTAAGTGAAGCAATTCAATGCGTACGTTGGGCCGCTTGCAGAATAGGCCCATTAGAACTATGGGCTAAGTTCTGAATCACTGGCTTAGCCAGGCATCCAAATGAATGTGGGCTATTGGGCTGTCAAAACCGAGAAATTAAGATTTCTTGTCCACTTTCAAATAAACGGTAGAACATGATTGTTTCCAAATTTCTAGAAATAAAAATATCTTGTAAAGAAACATAAACTTAACAAAAATATATTCTCTTATTATATAAGAGGGAGTTAGCAGCAAGCAGGCACCTCTCTGTCGACGTGCCTGCTTGAGCTGCTTGCTTCCTCTTATAATTAATGCGGAATCCACAAAATATTTTGTGAATTTTTTTATTAATTTTTTTAAAGCAACTATTTACTTCAATTACGATTTTACAATATTGTCCCCAATAAATAATTTTTCGATAGCTTCAACTATGATTTCATAATAATTTTCTCAATACTTCAATATCGCCCCAATTTGTTATTTTGAGTTAACTAAATACTAAAATTAGGATAAAATAAATTTCTATTTCTTTAAACTGGACGAATAAAATTAAATAACTATTTTAGTATCTTCCCGTGATTATATTTGTGTCAAAAAGGAAGTATTAGAAATGTATATGTAAAAAAATTAATAATGTTTATTAAATATTAGTTTTACGCTGAATGAGAAAAATTTACTAGCATTTAATTCTATCATTAAAAAATATGTTGAGCCGGTGCACTGCACGGATTTTTATAATTATAAACTACAAAACCCTCCCATCAAAACTAAAAATAATTTTAGAATGTCTAATTTGATCCAATAAAATGTGTGCAACAAGTCAACTTACACATGTACTTTAAACTAGACCAACAATTCAAACCCATCGCTCTGTAAAACCTCAGCCAGACAGAAAGAAGAAAACATTGGATTCTAATTGCACATGACGACTAGGAAAATAAGCCAAAGATCCATCCCATCTAGACATTAAAAAAAACTTATAAACTATAGAAAATTTTACTTTTCTTGCACATCACTGGTAGGAAACAGTCAGCAATGACGACCTTTGACAAGTAAACAGTCAGAATCAGCAATTTATTATTAAATCTTGAAGCATTACAATTATTGGTTTTGACTATAAAATCAGGATGAGCAAAGGTTAGAATACAACTACTCCTATTTTCTTTCTACTTGTAATACATCATACTTGTGTTAGCAACCATGGTTAAAAGAAGAGATCAACTTCATGTACACTTTTTGCCAGTGATGGCTCCAGGCCATATGATACCATTAGTAGACATGGCCAGGCAATTTGCCAAGCATTGTGTGAAGGTAACAATTATCACGACCCCTCGCAACGCGTCTAAATTCTCCAAAACAATCCAAAAAGACAGAGAGCTTGGCAGTGATATTAGCATCCGTACGACTGAATTCCCTTGTAAAGAAGTTGGATTGCCAGAGGGCTGTGAAAATTTAGCTTCTACCACTAGCTTAGAAATGACACTGAAATTCATCCAAGCCCTTTACTTGTTACAGCTGCCAATTGAACAGTTGTTGGAGGAAGATCATCCAGATTGTCTAATATCAGGCATTTTCTTCCCATGGACTGTTGATGCTGCAGCCAAGCTAGGCATTCCAAGATTAGCTTTTAATGGCACTGGTTTACTTCCTATATGTGCTTATCATAGCTTGAGGGAACACAAACCTCATTTGAATGTTGAATCGGAGACGGAAGAGTTCATCATCCCTGGCCTTCCTGACACAATAAAGATGTCAAGACAAAAGCTTTCGGACCATATAAAGGATGAAACAGAAACCCCAATGGCTGCAATAGTTAAAGATGTTTTGAAAGCTGAAAGGACTAGTTATGGAGCTATTGTGAACAGCTTTTACGAGCTGGAACCAAATTATGTGAAATACTATAGGGAAATAGTAGGGAGAAAGGCATGGTACGTTGGTCCTGTTTCGCTTTGCAATAAAGACAATGAAGATAAAGCACAAAGAGGCCAAGACAGTTCCTTATGTGAGCAACATTGTTTGGATTGGCTCAATACCAAGGAACCAAAATCAGTCATTTATATCTGTTTTGGAAGCATGTCAATCTTCTCATCGGCGCAGTTGCTTGAGATAGCATTAGCTCTTGAAGCATCAGGCCAACAATTTATATGGGTGGTTAGGCAAAATACAAAGAATGAAGAGCAGGAAAAGTGGATGCCAGAAGGATTTGAGGAAAAGCTGAACGGACGAGGTTTGATAATAAAAGGATGGGCACCTCAGGTGCTTATCCTAGATCATGAAGCCATTGGTGGTTTCGTGACTCACTGTGGATGGAACTCATTGCTCGAAGGAGTAAGTGCCGGAGTGCCTATGGTCACATGGCCACTATCAGCAGAGCAATTTTTTAATGAAAAGCTACTCGTAGATATATTAAAGATTGGAGTTCCAGTAGGTGTTGAGACTTGGTCTCAAAGAACAGACAGCAGAGTCCCAATAAACAGGGAAAACATACAGAGAGCAGTGACCAAACTGATGGTTGGTGAGGAGATGAGAAGCCGTGCGAGTGCCCTAGGAAAATTGGCTAAAATGGCTGTGGAGAAAGGTGGATCCTCTAACAATAGCTTGGTTTCCTTTCTAGATGAATTGAGGAATAGGCAGAGCAGCTCCAGCTGAAGGGAATTTGTTTAAATGTAATAAAAGGTGCATTTGGCTATTTTCTCTATGAATCATCCTAAACAAGTCCTTCTCAAACAGATCTATGTGTATGGGTTGGGTGTCTGGCACCGATAATAATTTTGTATTTATATTGTGTATATTGATAACACATCCTTATATGTTTAACTTGCCACTCGATGAACACAATAATAGATGACAAAAGTCTTTACATAGAACTTCTATGTCAAAACTCTTTGCCAATTTTTTTTTTAATTCTACTTAATTTTTTTAGTTTTTTTATTTATTTTTTCTTTCACCAAGTATTTATTTCTAATTGTCACAAGTATTGCGTGTGCACTTTGTACTAACTATTGATTGGTGTTAAATATTGAACGGCACAAAATAATTTTTTGAAAAAATACATTTTTAAAATAATGGATATTATTATGTTAGAACTTTCAAATTTAAAGGTTCTTTCGATTTTTTAATGAAGTTTGTCATAGGTAAAGATAATTGGGTTTAAAACTACAATATTTTTATTCTCAACAATATAGTATTAGATGATTTCATACAATTTCAAATTTTTAACGTAATAAATCTCTTATTTTCTCAAAGTTTTAGAGAATAAAGTCTCTTATTTATTTTAAAAAACAAAATTAAAAAAAGAGTACTTATGTATATATCTTTCATATCAAAATATCTAAAAAATTTTTTTTAGAAAATATGTATATTTAATTGATTTATTTATAAAAGATAAAATAAAAAATACTCGAATTATAACTCAATGAACCGATCCACTTATCGTAGTTAGATAATATGGCACCTGTAATCGCTGAATCCACCTCATGGCTAAAGTTTATAGGTTAAGATTCATAGATAGTATTAAGAAAACAGCTAATATAACTTTAAGTCCCAAGTAAATAATCACGTCTTAATTTTATTGAATACCTTGTCAACGCCATGCTTAATTGTTGTCACTTCCAGATAAATTGTAGAAAAAGAAGCCAAAGTAAAACTTAATTGCATGAGTTAACACATTTCAAAGACTTGTAGAATAGTAAACGAAAGATACAAAGATCCACCAATGTACGTGTAACAAGTCAAATCCCAGAGTTGTAATTTACTTCTTGCACTTAATCAGAATTTTCGTACAAAAAGTCAGCAATGGCACCTGACATAAAATAGAAAAATATTGTTCCCGTAAAAGACAGTAGTTAAATCAGAAGTTTTATATAATCCTTGTTATCTATAAGAACATGACCTACTTTCTTTTAGTTCAGCTGTTTTTCATATCTACTTGTTGGCTACCATGGATAAAAGAAGTGATCAACTTCACATATACTTTCTGCCTATGATGGCTCCAGGCCACATGATACCACTAGTAGACATAGCCAGGCAATTTGCTAGGTATGGAGTGAAGGTAACTTTTATCACAACTCCTCTCAACGCGTTTAAATTCTCCAAAACAATCCAAAGAGACAGAGAGGTTGGCAGTGATATTAGCATCCGTACAATCGAGTTTCCTTTCAAAGAAGCTGGATTGCCGGAGGGCTGTGAAAACATAGCTTCTACTACTAGTACACTTATGTATCTGAATTTCATCAAGGGCCTATCCCTATTTCAAGAACCAATTGAACAGTTACTGGAAGAAGACCATCCAGATTGTCTGATAGCAGCCCCTCAATTTTCATGGGCTGTTGATGTTACATCCAAGCTGGAAATTCCAACCCTATTTTTCAATGGCACTGGTTTTTTCCCTCTTTGTGCTTTACACAGTTTGATGGAACATAAACCTCATTCGAAAGTTGAATCTGAGACAGACGAGTTCGTCATCCCTGGCCTTCCTGACACAGTAAAGATGTCAAGACAACAAATTCCAGATCATTTAAAGGATGAAACAGGAAGTGTAGTAACTGAACTTGTTAAGAATGTTTTAAGAGCAGAAAGGACTAGTTATGGAGCTATTGTAAACAGCTTTTATGAGCTGGAACCAAATTATGTAAAACACTACAGGGAAGTAATAGGGAGGAAAGCATGGCACGTAGGTCCAATTTCACTCTGCGACAAAGACCATGAAGATAAATCACAAAGAGGCCAAGACAGTTCCTTTTGTGAGCAGAAGTGTTTGGATTGGCTCAATACCAAGGAACCAAAATCAGTCATTTATCTATGTTTTGGCAGTATGGCAGTCTTTTCATCAGCTCAGTTGCTTGAGATAGCAATGGCTCTTGAAGCTTCCG
>DF357988.1:194-15506 GCA_000787875.1 Solanum virginianum
GGATCAAAATTGAGAGAGAAAATGTTGATTGAAGTTTGGGGTAAATTTTTGCAAACTTATGCATAAATAGGCAGCTTTTAGGGTTGGAAAATAGTCTGCCATGTGGAAGAACCTGATTGGGCCACGTCACCCGCTCGTTTTAGCATTTTCAGCAGCCTCTCGAACTTAAATTCGATGCTCCGAACTCATCCAAAGTTGAAAAAATATAATCCATATATGAAATCTTATAGAAAATAGCATTTTGGACTCAATGGTGTAGTCAAAATTTTCAATGGAGATCGTGTTATGCTAATGTGGGTCCTATTTCTCAATATCGAAATCTACCTATTGGTCAAAACACACTCGGAATCCCCGGGGACTGAACAAAAGGTCCTCCTAGCCCAAACTCAACGTTCCGGATCCAATGGAAATATTAGAATTTACAATTAAGGTCTCCTTGACCCAAAACCTGAGAAAGCTCGTTCAAACTAGTTTCGGACTCAAAAATTCAAAATATTCTGAGAAGCTCTAAAAATTATAACGAAACCATTTCTACTGTTAGTTTGACCATCTGAAAATATTGAAATTTTTAGAATTTCAATCCAAACTTTCAAACTCCAAATGTTGACCAAAGTCAAACTTTGACTCCGGTAACGATTAAAAATGTAACTTCTGACCAAAAATCTCCATTTTAACTTCAAATTAAGTTCTGCAAGTTCCTCTAGACCAGATTCGGCTTTCTGGAGCTGAAGGAATCGACAAAATCATGATCCAATAATTGAAACTCAAAACACCCAGAAAACTCAAATTTTCCAACTTACGCCTTTAAAAATTCTTTCATTTGAAAAACTCAAGCTTATCACCATACTTTCAAAATTTGACTTTTAGCATTAGCCAATAATGACTCAAGATAACTTTTAAGAAGGTCAAAAATAGTAATTTGACTGAAAATACCAAAAATTACCTTTAGGGTCATTACACTTATGATAGATGATTTTGATGGATATTGCCTCTTGGTTATCTATTTGAGTTTGGACCAGTGTTTCTCTTGCTGCAACTATTGTCCTTACAATCCATGAAGCTTGTAAAGGTATGTTGGCTGTGGAAGTAGTATTGTCCTTGATGTAGTAAGCATGTATCCATTTGATCCAAAGCTTATCTTGTTTATGTGCAAGATCTCAATTGATTTTTGCAACTGCTGCCTTGTTCCATATTCTGATGTTAATTAGGTTCTATCCTCCACTTACTTTTGGTGTACACACTTTTTCCCAAGCTACTAGTGTCTTTCTAGTTATATTGTTGGTTCCTAACTATAGGAACTTCTACAATGGGACTCAATGAGCTTTAGCACCTTCGATGGAATGAGAAACCATGTGACCAATATATTTGTACTCCAAATAGCACTGCTTGTATCAATTGTAATCTGCCAGCATAAGAAAGTTTCTTAGTTGTCCATGTTGTGATCCTAGCAATTATTGTCTCTACTAGTGGCATCTGTAGTCATACTGTTAGCTTCTTTGTTGAGAAGGGAACTCCCAAGTATTTGAATGGAAGTTGTCCTCTAGTTAAACCTATTGATAACATGATCTGATCTTGTTTTTCTTGTGTCACTCCTCCAAAATATGTGGAACTCTTGTCTTTATTAGCCTATAGTCCAGATGCTTAAGCAAAGATATCAAACTGTCCCATCATTATTGTGACTGAATTGAAATTCTTTTTAGCAAACAATATTAGATCATCTGCAAAACACAAGTGTGAAATACTTAACTTGGCACACCTTGGATGATAGGCAAACCTTCTGTTCTCTTTCAACATATTAAGTAGCCTGCTTAGATACTCTATAACTATTGCAAATAAATATGAAGACGTTGGATCTCCTTGCCTGAGTCCCTTAGCAGCTGAAAATGGTGGGTTAGGGTCTTCATTAATCATTATGAAATAGGACACTAGAAAACACAATTCACTCAACACCTGCTCCAAATACATCCACTCTACTAAATTATAAGCCTTTTGAAGATCAATATTTATCATGCATCTGGCTGAGATGTGTTTCCTTTGATATACCTTGACAAGTTGAATATCTAATATGATATTGTCACTAATTTTTCTCCCTGGTATAAAACCTGATTGTGCCTTACTTACCACAGATGTTATGACACTTTGCATTCTAGCTGTTAAGATCTTGGCAATGATTTTGTAAAGCATAGTGCAACATGCCATTGGCCTATACTGCTTCAGTTTGCTAGATTGGCCTTCTTTTTGGAATCAATGTTATGGAAGTACAATTGATTGCTTTATATATTTTACCTGAGTAAAAGAACCTTCTAACTGCTTTGATTATTTCATTCTTGATCAGTGGACAAGCTTTCTTGTAGAATAGTGCATTATATCCATCTACCCCTGGGGCTTTGTCATCTTCAATCCTCTCCAGTTGATCATATCTTCCTAGTCACTGACTGGTTGGCATAAGGTTAGTGCTTGTTGTTGGCTTATCACAGGTCCTCTTCTCATGATATATTTGTTTACTGCATGTAGTGAGGATGTTGTAGATCCTATCAGTGACTTGTAGAATTCCTAAATTTCTTCTCTGACAGATTTTTGTTGTGTTAGTCTATTCCCATTCAGTGTTGTGAGTTCATTTATTTGCTTTCTGTGTGTTCTCTCTTTGATGGATGCATTGAAGTATTTATTTTTTGCATCTCCTAGTTGGATCCATCTTATTCTTAACTTCTACCTCAATGCATTTTCTTCAATTGCTGACCATTTTGCAAGCTCTTGGATGACCTCTTTCTCTATTCTTGCAAGACTATCTAAATAGACCCTACTCATTTGCTCTTGTATATGTTGAACCTCCACTCTTGCTTTAGATATCCTCTGCTCAATGCCTTTGTATTCTCGCTGATTTAGTGATTTAAGAGGTTTTTTTGATGTTTTGAGTTTCTTTCATACATTTTCCATTGGTTCCTTAGCTAGCTATTTAGTCCATGATTTGCCCACTATTTCCATAAAGCCCTTATGATCTACCCACACATTGAAAAACCTAAATGTTGACTTGACCTACTGATGGTCTATTTTAAATGTAAACAACATTGGATTGTGATCTGACATCGGTGAAAGTGCATACTCAGTGTGTATATGTCCCCATATCAGCAGTCCATGGTCATGGATTCCAAATGCCCTATCAATTCTACTACTAACTCTGTCACTGCCTACTTGCTTGTTTGTCTATGTGTGGTACTCTCCTTTCCAAGCTAGCTCATTCAACATTGTGTCTTGTAAGCATTCTGAGAAGTCTTTTACCTCAGCCATTATGACTGGTGTTCCTTTTCTGTCCTGAGGATGAAGTACTGCATTGAAATCTCCATACACTAACTAGGCTACTGCAATTGTCTTCTCTATTTTCCTCAAATTTTCCCAAAGTGACTTCCTTAGTTCCATGGTGTTGAAACCATAAACAATAGTACACTCCCATGTATTTGTTCTTGATATGTCTGTAATGCTGCAATGAATGAGTTGACTTGTAATATGTGTTGCTACTGCTTTATAGACATTAGGATCCCATGCAAACCATATCCTTCCATTATTGTTGCTTTGATGGTTAGTCATTATTCCCTACCCAGGCAAGATGTTGCTTGAGATTTTATTGATATTTTCCTATTTAACTCTTGTTTCAACTAACCCAACTAGCCTTATTTTCCTACTCTTCAAAAGGAATTTAAGTTCCTTTTGCTTGTTCCTTTTATTTATTCCCCTAGCATTCCAAATAAGCCAAGTCATCAGATGGTTCTCTAGGGTCATCCCCTTTCTGGAGATAACTTGCCTAACTCACACCTTTCCTATGTTTGAGTTGTTAGCTTCCCAAAAGCATTTTTTACATGAATAGAATTGAGTGTAGGAAAATCTTTGGGACTGAGTTCAGGACTACCTCTTATTATCCCTGTTTGTGTTGTCTGCTCTGGTGTTTTCATCATTTGTTGATTCTGTGGAGTGTTGCTAGTTTCAGCCGTTGTTGGTAACACTTGTATCTCTTCACTACTCTTCTGTATTAGTCCCTTATTTCTCCATTCTTGGACCACTTTCTTGGGTTGCTGTCTTCTAGTGTCTGCATTTAGTTGCCCTTGTGTCTTTATGATACAGCAATGGCCTACTACTAAACACTTTAGGCAATATTTAGGCTTCTAATCATACTCTATTGCCTATTGTGTTTGCTTCTCGTCTGGCTTCTTAATTAGACTTTAGTAGGCAAAAGATTAGAGATATTTACCTCTATTAACATTCTTCCAAATGAAATTTTGGTCTAATTTATTGTGCATTCATCCGCATATATAGGTTTGCCTACTGTACTTGTTATTCTACTCAGTGAATCCCTACTCCAGTATGACAGTTATTTTTTTAAATAATTTGTAAAAGTATGAGCGAGTACATTTAATTATTCAGTCTATTGAAAAATGATGTATTTATAAACTTGATGATATGATATGGTAATATTTACGTATTTATCTATAATTGTGTGTTCAATGATGTAAGTTACACGCGTAATAATTTATTTATTTTTTAATACAATTTTTATTAATTAACATGATACGCACGTGCAAAGCACGTACAATAAACTAGTACTATATTAAAAGTGTGAAGGCCCTTGAAAATATTGTTTGAACTTTTTGTCCTTCATTAAAAATCTCATTTTTAGATTAAATCTTCTTTTCACTATTCTTCTTTAAATTATTATTTAATTATATTTATAATATTGACTTTTGAAATATATGAAAAGAAGTGATAAAATATCTAGTCGTGGAAAGACTCCAAAATCTTCCTTATTTGATAGACTTCTATATTTTTCTTATTTGAATCAAGAAAGTACCCTATAGCCGCTAAGAAAAAATCTAATTTACCATGGGTTCTAATTAGTGATAGTGTAACACCTCATCAAATGATGAAAATACCCCTAGAATTGACCTTATGTGTAACGTGTCTTTCTTTGATCTGTTTACAAATTTAAAACCAAATTTGCAATCAGTGCGAAAAATCGAGTCTGAAAATGATCTCGATTCAAGAAAAACTCAAAAAAATATGAATTATTTTTGTCCAAGTGAGCTTAAAACAGTGGAGTTTCCGCGTCACTTCTGCAAAACGTGGAGCCACACTTAGGAATTTTTTAAAAATTTATGAAAAGTTGAAAATTCACAAAAAAAGTGCTAAAAAGCACTAGTGCGCGTAGCGCATTAGTGTACGAAGGAGGCAGATTTCATTTTTTTTGGAGGCGCAATTTTGACCTTTTCCACACCCCATATTCTGAACTAAGTCAGTTTTTAATATGATTAAATTTCAAAAACGTATTTCTTCTTCACATTCATACGTTAAAAGCAAGAAACCCTCCCCAAAACTTCAAGCGTAGAATTCAAGGACATTAGGGCATTCAAGATTATTCTTTCAATCTTCCAAGAAGACATTCCAAGGTATGTAACGCCTCCCTAAAAGTACCGCAGAACTTTAAGCTTAGAGTTCAAGGACATTACGACATTCAAGATTATTTTTTTAATCTTCCAAGAAGTCATTCCAAGGTATGTAAGGCCACCCTAAGAGTATTACTTTCAGAATATTTTAGACCCTTTAATCTAGTTTTCATTCCAGAAGTTTCAGCTTGGTTGAGATCATACTCACGAAAAATTATGTGTAAATTTTAGTAAAGTTTCCTTACATACGCGTAGGTTCTTGATGAATATTACAATTTTTGGTCCCTATATGATCCAATTATAGAGTTATTATCAAGTTTGTATTCATTTATGATCAAGGTTTATATTTGTTGAGTTTTCTTGAAAATCTTGATATTAATTCAAGAAAGGAAAAGACTAGTTTGAACATCTTTTAAGCTAAGTTCAAGAATGTGTTTCAAATGTTTACTCTTGCAAATTAGTCAAGAAATCTAGCATATTTTGGGTTAGTAAGTTGATTCTAATTATCAGTAAGTTAAAAATTTCAGAGAGAAAGCTAAGAAAAGTTAAAGTTGAGCTAAGTCTCCGAAAGATAAGATCTCAAGAATTCATTATTTAAAAGTTATGAGCTATATAAAATATTTTTGGGAGTAGTATTGAGCATCGATATGGGTAAGTGTAGAATAAATTACTCAAACTCATAAACTATGTAGTCAGCATAGGATAAGATTATACTACGGTACCTTCCTTTTTAGCCACTGAAATGGCCTAGATTTGGAATGGATCCACTCCCCTAGTTATTCGTTATCTACCCCAGCAAAGTACGAGATAGCTCTGGCAGCGTGGGCAAGATGTTGTATCACCACGAAGCTCATAGTGGTGGTTGTCGGTTAGAGAAACTCCCTAAGCTAAAAAAACTAAGTTTTTCGTATTAGTTTTCAGCCTGTTATTTTCATCATACAAGTCTTATGGTTCTTGTCACTTCCCTTATATATTATGATTATATCTTTTGAGATGTATTATGATGTCCCTATTAAATGTTTTGGCCATCTTACATACCGTACATTCCATGTACTGATGTCCTTAGGACCTGTATCATTTTATGATGCAGACGCAGTTGACAGAGTTTCTCAGCAACTGCTCCGTTGAGAACTTGATAGCTTCCAGACAGTGGTGAGGCCTCTTTTCAGGCCAAGTCTCTTATGTTCATATTATTTCATTTTTAGTATTTGCTTTTAGTTCTGGCTACTTAGGGCCTGTCTCAGTAGCCCTTTCAGACAGTTTAGTAGAGGTTCCATGGACCATGTAATAGTATTTCAGTTTCTAGTTCATTCAAACATTGCTTAAAAGTTTTCGTATTCAACTTATTCAGACAGTTTAGATTATATTATTGCTTTTATGGTTTTTTTTCCACTATTATGAGTCTTTCGCTTAGTGATTAGCCAGGCCAAGTGGTTTTCTTGGGACCAGAAATGGTTCTCGAGTGTCGGCCACGTCCAAGGTGTAGACTCGGGGCATGACAAACTTGGTATTAGAACAAGGTTCAAGAGTCCTAGGGAGTCTATAGAATCGTGTCTAGTAGAGTCCGTATTATAGGTGTTAAGCTCACGACATCTATAATAGGGAGGCTATGGGATATTAGGAAGTGTCATCATTACTTGTTACTCCTTGTATTGTGCTTCAGAGTATATCTCTGTGAAGTCCTTTCTAACTTATGCGTTCACACCGTGTTTTTCAGATCATACCTCCTCACAAAGCTAATGGAACAGTAAGGGGCAGAGGACACCCAGCCAGAAGGAATGTAAACCAGCTTGCCCGAATTCCAGAGGAACCTAGAGGCCCAGTTATGCCTGTGGAGTAGCCACAACAGGTATACATTACTAATATTGAGCTTCACCAGGCCATTCAGACTTTGGCTTAGGCAGTCACTACTCAAGGAGGTCGCCAAGGAGATGGTAGGAATGATGGGGTGGATACCGCCAGAGTTAGAGAGTTTTTGAGAATGAACCCACTAGAGTTCACGGGGTCTGATGTGAAGGAGGATCCTGAGAATTTTATTGAGGAGCTGCAGAAGGTGTTTCAGGTGATGTGTATAGTTGATGCTGAGAAGGTTGAGTTAGCTACCTATCAGCTTAAGGTGATAGCTAGACTCTGGTTTGACCAGTAGAAAGGGAGTAAGGCAGATGGGGCGCCAACAGTTACTTAGGCAGTGTTTGAGGAGGCCTTCTTGGGATAGTACTTTCCCAGAGAGATAAGGCAGGTTAAGGTGAGAGAATTTCTTAACTTGAAGCAGAAGATTATGAGTGTACAGGAGTACAGCCTCAAGTTTACTGAGTTGTCCCGTTACGCTCTACTTATAGTGGCAGACATGCGTACGAGGATAGATCTCTTCATATTCGGGCTCTCTCGAATGACTAAGAGGGAGGGTAGGAATGCGATGCTGATCGGGGATATGGATATAGCCTATTTGATAACATATGTGCAGCAGATAGAGGAGGAGAAAATGCAGGACAGGGAAAAGTTTAGGAGTAAGAGGGCCAAGACATCAGGCTAGGAGTTAGGCAAGAGAGGTAGGGTAGCATAGCTCAGGATCAAACCACTATCCTACTTGTGGTAAGTGTGGTAGATCTCATCCTAGAAAGTGTCTTATGGGCACAAATGGTTATTTCAAATGTGGTAAGGTGGGGCATTTCTTGAAGGATTGTCCTATGGGGAAGCAGAATATGAGAGACACCAGATCATAGATAGTGTCTTAAGCACCGTAGGGTAAGCCACGTCACAGGGGTACTATAGCAGGGATAAGCGAGGGTACAAACTGCTTGTATGCCATGGGCACTAGATCAGAGCAGGAAAACTCCCTCGATATGGTTATGGGTATGCTCAAAATCTTTACTTATGATGTCTATGCATTGTTAGACCCAGGAGCCACATTGTCATTTGTGACCCCATATGTAGCTGTGAAGTTTGGGGTCAACCCAGAGTGTTTTCTTGAGCCTTTCAGTGTTTCTACTCCTATTGGAGAGTGTCTTTTGGCCTAGAGAATCTATAGGGGTTGTTCAGTCTCTATTTATCATAAGACTATTGTAGCTGATTTGGTGGAGTTAGATATAGTAGAGTTTGATGTCATCCTAGGCATGGATTGGCTTCATGCTGGGTACGCCTCCATAGATTGCAGAACTAGAGTGGTCAAATTTAAGTTTCCTAACTAACCAGTCTTAGAGTGGAGGGGTAGCTCAGTTTTTCCTAAGGGTCAGTTCATCTCATATCTTAAAGCTAGAAAGTTAATCTCTAAGGGGTGTATATATCACCTAGTCAGAGTTCAGGATTCTCGTGCCGAGGCACTATCTCTTCATTCTGTTCCTATTGTGAGTGACTTTCCACAAGTCTTTCCTGAGGATCTTCCTGGAGTCCATCCTGATAGGGAGATAGACTTTGAGATAGACACTCTTCCAGATACTCAGCCCATATCTATCCCTCCATACTGCATGGCTCCTTCGGAGCTAAAAGAGTTAAATTTACAACTGAAAGATCTCTTAGATAAGGGTTTCATTAGACCAAGCATCTCACCTTGGGGTGCTCCAGTTCTTTTTGTGTGCAAAAATGACGGTTCTCTTCGAATGTACATAGATTACCATTAGTTGAACAAGGTTACCGTGAAGAACAAGTATCTCTTCCAAAAATTAATGACTTATTCGACTAACTTCAGGGTGCTACCTGTTTTTCCAAGATAGATCTTAGATCTGGGTATCACCAACTTAAAGTTAGAGAGAAAGACATTTCTAAGATAGCTTTCAGAACCGATGTGGTCATTATGAGTTTTTGGTCATGTCTTTCGGGCTAACAAATGCACCAGCAGCTTTCATGAATCTTATGAATAGGGTGTTGAGGTTGTACCTAGATATGTTCATTATTGTATTCATAGATGACATCCTAATCAACTCCCGTAAAAAGAGGGAGCATGCAGACCATCATAGAGTCATCCTTCAGACCTTTAAGGATCAACAACTATATCCTAAGTTTTCTAAGTGTGAGTTCTGGTTGGAGTCTGTGGCGTTTCTAGGGCACATTGTGTCTGGTGAGGGTATCCAGGTTGATTCCCAAAAAATTGAGGCGGTAAAGAATTGGACAAGGCCCACAACTCCTACAGAGATAAGGAGTTTCTTGGGCTTAGTAGGGTACTACAGGCGGTTTGTGGAGGGGATTTCTTCTATTTCAGCTCCCTTGGCTAAGTTGACTCAGAAGAAGACTAAGTTCGAGTGGTCAGAAGCTTGTGAGAAGAGCTTCCAAGAGTTGAAGACTAGGCTGACCATAACCTGAGTTTTATCCCTACCAGATGGAGTTGATAATTTCGTGGTTTATTGTGATGCTTCCAGAGTTGGCTTGGGTTGTGATTAATGTAGAAAGGCAAGGTGATAGCATATGCCTCCAGACAACTTAAGATTCATGAAAAGAATTACCCAACTCATGATCTTGAGCTAGCTGTGGTGGTGTTTGCTCTGAAGATCTAGAGACACTATCTTTATGGTAGGCACATGGATATATTCATGGACCACAAGAGTTTGCAGTATGTGTTTGGCCAGAAGAAATTGAATTTGAGACAGAGGAGGTGGTTGGAGCTGCTGAAAGACTATGATATTAGTATCCTCTATCATCCAGGTAAAGCTGATGTGGTTGCTGATGCTCTTAGCAGGGTGAGCATGGGGAGAACAACCCATGTTGAGGATGAAAAGAAAGAGTTAGCTAAGGAGGCTCACAGACTAGCCCATTTGGGGGTGCAGATTGGAGATTCTGATGAAGGTGGGCCATTGTGAGAAATGGGTTAGAGTCATCTTTGGTGGTGGAAGTGAAAGAAAAGAAAGACAAGGATCTTATCCTTTTCCAAATAAAGGAAATGTTCAGAAGTAGAAAGTATTAGTATTCTCAAAAGGGGGAGATGGTATCCTGAGATACCAAGGTAGGTTGTGTGTGCCAAATGTTAATGGCCTTACCCCTTTCACGCTCATGTCACATCGAGGTACTGTAGAAAAAATAGCAATAGAATCTTAGCTAAGGCTCATAATGCTAGATACTCTATCCATCCTGGTGCAACAAAGATGTATAGAGATTTGCGAGAAATCTATTGGTGGGATAGTATGAAGAAGACATTGCAGAGTTTGTGTCTAGATGTCCAAATTGCCAGCAAGTTAAGGTTGAGCACCAAAGGTCTTGTGGTGTAGCCCAAAACATAGAGATTTCGGCATGGAAATGGGAGATGATTAATATGGACTTTGTGACAGGCTTACCTCGATCCTGTAGATAGCACGACTCGATATGGGTCATAGTAGACAAAATGACCAAGTCAGCTCATTTCCTACCTGTCAAGACAACTGATATAGCTGAGGACTATGCCAGACTCTATCTTAAGGAGATTGTTAGGCTGTAGGGGGTCCTTACATCCATTATTTTAGACAGAGGAGCTCAGTTTACAGTACTGTTCTGGAAGTCCTTTCAAAAGGGGCTTGGTATAAAGGTGAATCTTAGGACAACTTTCCATCCACAGACAGATGGGTAAGTAGAATGAACTTTATAGAACCTAGAAGATATGTTAAGAGCTTGCGTGATAGACTTTAAAGGTAACTGGGATGATTATTTACCTTTGATTGAGTTCTCTTATAATAACAGCTTTCAGTCCAGCATACAGATGGCACCATATGAGGCTCTTTATGGGAGAAGGTGTAGATCACCCATAGGATGGTTTGAAGTTGGTGAGGCAGGACTGATAGGACCTGATCTAGTCCATCAGTCTATGGAAAAAGTGAAGGTTATCCAGGAGCAGCTCAAGACAGCTCAGAGTAGACAAAAGTCTTACACAGATGTTAAAAGAAGAGATTTGGAGTTTGAGATAGGCGATTGACAAAAGTCTTACACAGATGTTAGAAGAAGAGATTTGGAGTTTGAGATAGGCGATTGGGTGTACTTGAAGGTATCTCCAATGAAGGGAGTTATGAGATTCGGAAAGAAGGGAAAGCTCAACCCATGATATATTAGGCCATATCAGATTCTGAGAAGAGTGGGTAGTATTGCTTACGAGTTAGAGTTACCAACAGTGTTAAGTGCTATACATCCAGTGTTTCATATTTCCATGATTAAGAAGTGCTTGGGAGATCCCTCTCTAGTTTTCTCGATTGAAAGTTTTGGGATTAAGGACAACTTCTCTTGTGAAGAGATTCCGGTGCAAATATTAGACAAGCAAGTTCATAAATTGAGGACCAAAGAGATAACTTCGGTGAAAGTATTGTGGAGAAACCAATTCGTGGAAGAAGCCACATGAGAAGCAGAAGAGGACATTAAGGCCAAGACTCCACACTTGTTTGTTGTCCTAAATAAGGATCTTAAAGCTAAACTTTCGTCTTTTCACCTCGAAGATATATGTTTATTAAGTTAGGAAATCTTGTGGTTTGAGCTAGCTTTGTTCATATCTTTATCATTCGAGAATGAATGATCCCAAGGGGGATATACTGTAACACCTCATGAAATGATGAAAATACTCCTAGAATTGACCTTATGCATAACGTGTCTTCCTTGCTCCGTTTGCAAATCTGAGATCGGATTTGTGATCAGTGCGAAAAATTGAGTCGGAAAATGGTCTCGACTCGACAAAAACTTGAAAAAATGCAAATTTATTTTTGTCCAAGTGAGCTTAAAATAGTGAGGTTTTTCCCGTCGCTTCCGTTACGCGGAGTGGAAGCGGAGCCACACTTAGGAATTTTTTAAAAATTTACGAAAAGTCAAAAATTCGCGAAGTGTACGAAGGAGACAGATTTCATTTTTTTTTGGGGAGGGGCAATTTCGACCTTTTTCACACCCCATATCCTAAACTAAGTCAGTTTTTAATATGATTAAATTTCAAAAACGTATTTCTTCTTCACATTCATACGTTAAAAGCGAGAAACCCTCCCCAAAACTTCAAGCGTAGAATTCAAGGACATTAGGGCATTCAAGATTATTCTTTCAATCTTCCAAGAAGACATTCCAAGGTATGTAACGCCTCCCTAAAAGTATTACTTTCAGAATATTTTAGACCCTTTAATCTAGTTTTCATTCCAGAAGTTGCAGCTTGGTTGAGATCATACTCATGAAAAAATATGTGGAAATGTGTAGGTTCTTGATGAATATTACAATTCTTGGTCCCTATATGATCCAATTATAGAGTTGTTATCAAGTTTGTATTCATTTATGATCAAGATTTATATTTGTTGAGTTTTCTTGAAAATCTTGATATTAATTCAAGAAAGAAAAAGACTAGTTTGAGCATCTTTTAAGCTAAGTTCAAGAATGTATTTCAAATGTTTACCCCTGCAAATTAGTCAAGAAATCTAGCATATTTTGGGTCACTGAGTTGATTCTAATTATCAGTAAGTTAAAGATTTCAGAGAGAAAGCTAAGAAAAGTTAAAGTTGGGCTAAGTCCCCAAAAGATAAGATCTCAAGAATTCATTATTTAAAAGTTATGAGCTATATAAAATATTTTTGAGAGTAGTATTGAGCAACGATATGGGTTAGAGTAGAATAAATTACTCGAACTCATAAACTATGTAGCCAGCATAGAATATGATTATACTACGGTATCTTTCTTTTTAGCCACTGAGATGGCCGAGATTTGGGATGGATCCACTCCCTTAGTTATTCGTCCCCTACCCAAGCAAAGTACGAGATGGCTCTGGCAGCGTGGGCAAGACGTTGTATCACCACGAAGCTCATAGTGATGGTTGTCAGTTAGAGAAACTCCCTAAGCTAAGAAACTAAGTTTTTCGTATAAGTTTTCAGCATGTTATTTTCAGCATACAAGTCTTATGGTTATTGTTACTTCCCTTATATATTATGATTATATCTTTTGAGATGCATTATGATGTCCCTATTAAATGTTTTGGCCATCTTACATATCCTACATTCCATATAATGACGTCCTTAGGAAACGCAGGTGACAGAGTTCCTCAGCAGCCGCTCTGTTGGGAACTTGATAGCTTCCAGACAGTAGTGAGGCCTCTTTTTAGTCTAAGGCTCCTATATTCATGTTATTTCATTTTTAGTATTTGCTTTTAGTTCTGGCTACTTGGGGTCTGTCTCAGTAGCCCTTTTAGATAGTTTAGTAGAGGTTTTATAGACCATGTATTAGTATTTCAGTTTTTAGTTCATTCGGACATTGCTTAAAAGTTTTCGTATTCAGCTTATGCAGACAGTTTAGATCATCTTATTGCTTTTATGATTTTTTCCACTATTATGAGTCTTCCGCTGAGTGAGTAGCCAGACCAAGTAGTTCACTTGGGACCAAAAATGGTTCCCGAGTACCGGCCACGTCCAGGGTGTAGACTCAGGGCATGACAGATAGAATCTCTATATATAAGACTTTTATAAATAAATAATTCATTACAATTAATGAATTAGCTGCGAGCGGAGTAGCAAAGCTCATTGTTCATGGAGCACTCGGTCGCTTGGGAGACTAGAATAGAAGAGTCTGTCGACTCTTTATAGTTTGTTCAGTAAGTGTCTGTAGACGCAAAGTAGTGTGTTTCTTCTTTTTCTTTATTTGGTGGAGATCTACTCCTATACGCAGTGTCTTTGTTGTGTTTGCATGTATCACTAGTAGTCTTCTGTTGTTCACTTTGTAATGTTGTTTGGCTAGTTTGTCTATGTGTGTGTAAGCTTCCTTATTCCCATGTAATGGCTTTTAACAAATAGAAAGTGACGAAATGATCTTGTTTTGTTCCTCGGTTGAAAAGAGATGTCTTGAGCAATCGGAGAAGCACTTTGATTATTTATCTTTTTATAAATTCATAATTAACTTTTAATGTTTCTCTGCAATATTTATTGTCAAACAAGGTACACGCTTTGATCATGCGCAAAGCGCGTACAACAAGACTAGTATTATCAAAAGGAGAGGATAAAATCACTACATTCAACCAAGTGGCAGCCTATAAGTATACCGTGTCACATAATTAGTTAGATTAGTTATTAGTTAATTTAACTAATAAATTCAATTTTTAAAAACAAAATATATATTAACATAAAACAGTTTTTAACATTACATTAAAAAGGTTTTAAAAAATAATATTTAATAATATTTAACTAACTTTAGATACATATTTAAGCAATACACAAAAAAAACACAAATGTTAGCATGTAAAAAAACTATTTAATATTTTAAAATTATTAAAATAACTAAATAATATATATATATATATACAATTACAAAAAAAATGGAAAAGAGATGCACAAAATAAAATTACCCTATGCAAGTTGTTGAGGAAAAAAGAATTAATGATTATTTGAAATTTGCAAGTTATCAACTCCTAATATATCTCAACCAATTCTCACAAAAATAATTTAGTGATTAATTTTGAATTAAGAAAAAACTAAAACTAAAAATAAAAATTGCTAACGCTGAAAAAAGAAAAAGAAAACTGAAAAAGCACTAATGTAAATTTAAATTATATATACATATTACCAAAAAAAAATTAAATTAAGTATTTCTTAAAACTGATTTGTATCCAATCAAATGGGATTTTAATTTTCAAACAATAAAACTTAAAATAAACAAGATTTGGTAACCAACTAAATTAGAAGTTTTATTATTTTTAAAAAATCAAATAAATCAAAAGACACTGATAAAGACAATAAATTTCCTTAGACACATTATTATCTATTTTTTCTGATGGATGATTGTATCGTATTATTATTGAAGCAGTAGTGTAACGACCTGGCCCAACACTGTGAAGTATTATCTGCTCTTGCGCCTAGCCCATTACGGATTTGTCCTTTTGGGCTCACCCCAAAAGGCGCTTCACAGTATATAGACCAATCTTTTAATCATATATCCAGCATCTCTCTTGTGTTTTGCCGATGTGGGACTTCTCATTTCAAGG
>DF357988.1:33303-44543 GCA_000787875.1 Solanum virginianum
AAAGATCTTCATTAGTGCGTAAACCGATTGTATACCACCACTGATAAACACCAGAATAAGCGATCCCAAGAATGGATATATCCAGAATTATGGTTTATGCCCAGCAAACTAAGAAGGATAAAAAGAAAAACAAAGAAGAACATTTGAGTAAGAAAGCGAAATCAGCAGGGCATGAGCCTAGCCAGCATAAGCAGAATAAGGGAGATAAGTCCTACTTCCAGAAGAGGTCTTCTACTTATACACAATCCTCAGTGAGTCGACCTATCTAACATAACAAGTATGATCAGAAATCTTATGGTCAATAGAATTTAAGGGCTCAGAGTTCCCAATCCCAAGCCAGTGTAACTCAGGGCTCGAGAGGGAAGCCACCCTGTGAAAAATATGGCAAACTCCATCTTGATGAGTGCCTTGAGGGCACAAATGCTTGTTATAAATGTGGACAGACTGGTCACTTCCAGAATGAGTGTCCTATGAGAAGACGGGGTGATGGAAGTAACAAAGCACAATCCTCCGTAGCACCCCTAGTCGACAGTTATCAGAGGGGTACCACTATAGGTATAGGCAACGGAACAAAACCTCTATATGTGATGGGTAAGAGACAGGATTAGGAGGTTGAACTAGATGTTGTCACTGGTATTCTTTGAGTGTTTACTTTTTATTATTATGCATTACTTGATTCGGGTGCCACTCTATCTTTTGTGACTCCCTATGTGGATAATAGATTTAGAATTCTTTCGAAGTGTCTGCTTAAACCTTTTACCATTTCCACTCCTACTAGTGAGTCTATCCTAGTTGAGAGGGTATATAGGGATTGTGTAGTATCCGCCTATCATAGGGATACCTTAGCCAACTTAAAAGAGTTAGAGATGGTTGACTTTAACATGATTCTTGGCATTGATTGGCTTCATGTCTGTTATGCCTCCATTGATTATAGGTACTGAATTGTTAAGTTCCAATTTCTAAATGAACTAGTCCTAGAAGTTAGAAAGCTAATCTATAAAGGTTGTATCTACCACCTCATGCGAGTTAAGTCTGATGACATTAAAACTCCTATTTTAGAGTCAGTCCCGATTGTAAATGAGTTTCTCAAAGTATTTCCTGAGGATCTACCTGAAGTTCCTCCTGATAGTGAGATTGACTTTGGGATAGGTTTTCTTCCCAATACCTAACCTATCTCAATTCCACCCTATAGGATCGCCCTCACTGAGTTGAAAGAGTTGAAAGAACAGTTAAGGGATTTGTTAGAGAAAGGCTTTATCAGGCTGAGTATTTCTCCTCAGGGTGCTCTGTCCTATTCATATGAAAGAAAAATGGGTCTCTCAAAATATGTATTGATTATAGGCAACTGAACAAGGTCACAATAAAGAACAAATATCCTCTCCCCAAGATCGACGATCTATTTGACCAACTTCAGTGTGCCTCTTGTTTTTCAAAGATAGACCTCAGATTTGGCTACCATCAGTTGAAAATATAGGAATATGATATTCAAAAGACAGCCTTTATGACTAGATATGGCCATTTTAAGTTCTTGGTCATGTCCTTTGGGTTGACTAATGCTACTGCAACATTCATAGACTTGATGAACAGAGTATTCGGACAGTATTATGATATGTTTGTGATTGTATTTATGGACGATATTCTAGTATATTCCTGATATGAAGAGGACCATACTAATACCAAGCTTAGAGATTTCTTGAGGATATAGCTGCCAGTCTACACATGGTCGATGGTTGAGGAGACTCACAGAACTTCATTGATGAGATGTAGAAGGTTAGTTTTACAAACTCTCAAAGACCATGAGTTGTATGCAAAGTTCTCGAACTGTGAATTTTGTCTCAAGTCAGTAGCTTTCCTAAGCCATATTTTTTTGGGTGACAACATTTGAGTAGACATCCAATAGAAGTAGTTAAGAACAGGCCCAGACAGACCTCTTTGACTAACATAAGAAGTTTCTTAGGGTTGACAGGCTATTACCGTATATTTCATTGAGGGATTTTCTTCCCTATCCGCACCATTGACTAAGTTGACGCAGAGGAAGATCAAGTTTCAGTGGTATGAAAAATATAACAAGAGCTTCCAAGTGTTGAAAACCCAACTGACTACTACACTAGTTTTAACCTTGCCCAATAGGACGGAGGACTTTGTAATATATTATGATGCATCAAAAGTTGGATTAGGTTGTGTGATGATGCAGAGGGGAAAGTTGATAGCTTATGCTTCCAGACAACTTCAAATTTATGAGAAGAACTATCCAACCTATGATCTTAAGTTAGCAGTAGTGGTGTTCACGCTTAAGATTTGGAACCACTACTTATATGGAGTGTATATAGATGTGTTCACTGACCACAAGAGCCTACAATATGTCTTTAGTCAGAAAGAGCTTAACCTACAGCAGAGGAGATAGTTGGAGTTACTCAAGGATTATGACATGAGTATTCTCTACCACCCAGGTAAGGCTAACATTGTTGTTGATTCTCTTAGCAGGTTATCTATGGGTAGCATTTCCCATGTGGAGGAAGGAAAGAAAGAGTTGACAAAGGAAGTGCATAGATTGGCCCGATTGGGAGTACAACTTGAAGAGAATGATGAGGGAGAGATCAATGTTCAGAATGGTTTGCTTCATCTTTAATGGGAGAGATGAAAGAAAAGCAAGACCAAAATCCTATCCTACTTTAATTGAAAGAGGCTATCCATAAACAAAAGGTGATGGTCTTCTCTAAAGGGGGAGATGGAGTGTTGAGGTACCAGAGTAGATTGTGTGTTCCAGATGTTGATGGAGTACGAGATGGAATTATGGCTGAAGCTCACAGCTCTAGATATTTCATTCATCCTGGTTCCACTAAGATGTACCACAACTTGAGAGAAGTCTATTGGTGGAATGGAATGAACAAGGATATTGCTAAGTTTGTTTCTAAGTGCCCAAAAAGTCATGTTAAGGTTGAGCATCAAAGGCCAAGTTGATTGGCTTAGAATTTTGAAATTCCTGAGTGGAAGTGGGAGATGATCAACATGGACTTTATTACTGGTCTTCTAAGGTCCCGAAAGCAACATGATTTGATATGGATGATTGAGGATAGAATGACCAAATTAGTTTACTTCTTAGCAGTCAAGACGACTAACACTGTAGAAGAGTATGCCAAGTTGTACATTTGTGAGATTGTGAGGTTGCATGGAGTTCCCTTTTCTATCATCTCGGATAGAGGAGCTCAATTCATCTCCCAATTCTGGAGATCTTTTCAGAAGGGTATAACCTTTCACCCTCAGATAGATGGCAAGACAGAATGCACCATTCAAACTTTGGAGGATATGTTAAGGACTTGTGTCCTTGACTTTAAAGGAAATTGGGATAATCACTTACCATTGATCGAATTTGCGTATAACAATAGTTATCATGCAAGTATCCAGATGGCTCCCTATGAGGATTTGTATGGGAGAAGATATAGATCACCAATTGGGTGGTTCGAGGTTGGTGAAGTTGAACTGTGACCTTGTTCACCAGTCCATGGAGAAGGTAAAAATTATTAGAGAGAGATTGACAATGGCACAAAGCCACCAAAAGTCCTACAAAAGAGATCTAGAGTTTGAGGAGAATGATTGGGTGTATTTGAAAGTGTCACTCATGAAGGGTGTCATGTGGTTTGGGAAGAAGAGAAAATTGAGTCCACGCTATATTGGTCCCTATCAGATTGTGAAGAGGATTGCGAAGGTTGTTTACAAGTTAAAGTTACCTTCTGAGCTAGATGCAATCCATTCGGTATTCCACGTCTTGATATTGAAGAAATTCTTGGGAGATCCTGCATTAGTGGTTCCCTTTAAGAGCATCGAAGTGAAGGATAACTTGTCATATGAAGAGGTTCTAGTTCAGATCCTAGATCGTCAGGTTCGCTAGTTGAGGACCAAAGAGATAACCTCAGTCAAAGTCCTATGGAGGAATAAATTTGTTGAGAAAGACACGTGGGAAGCTAAGAAAGATATGAGTCAAATACCCGCATCTATCCGTGCCTGATGATGAGAATGTTGAAGGTGATTTCCTTGCTCTTGATTTAAATTGATTTGTCTATCCTTAAGTTGATGTGTCTTGAGTTTAATGGGTTGAGTATGGAGAAGATCCTTAATTGTTATTCCTGCCTTGATGTCCATCTTCACTCTTCATTCAAGGATGAATGATTCCAAAGGGGAGATAATGTAACACTTGATAAATTTACCAAAATACCCCTAGATGAAAGATGTACGCATAAAGCATCTTCCCAAACTCTGATGGAAAATTTGAGGCAAAAAATGCAATCAACATAAAATATTATGTCGAAAGATGGTCTCAATTGATTTTTAGAGCAACCGGATCAAAAGATAAATTTTTTGATATGAAAATGATTTCCAGTGATAGTGTGCAATAGGTGCGCAATGCGCACATCCCCCAGACTTACACTTAGATTTGGCCCCAATATTTTCTATGTTATTAGAAAATTTGATTGGAAAAAAGTTAGCGAAAAACCCCTATCACAGACCAAGTCTGCATCAGACTTGGTACAACGAAGAATAAAATTTTCAATTTTTTGTGAGGGGCATTCTAGACATTTTCTAACCCCTCCTAAACCTAAAGCACGATCAAAATAGGCCCTTTTTAGTCTAAAAAGGATTTTAAACTCATTCTAAATCCTTTTATGCTAAACATGAGTTAAAGTTCTTGAGAGAAGAAGAGAAAGAAGCTAGGGTTACAGAGGTGGAGTCAAATTCTTGAGATAATTCATTCTTCATTCCAGGTATATAAGGCTTAACTAAAACATGGAATTGTCCTTTGTTGTGCCCCCATTGATGGAAAATAAAGATTGTGAGTATAATGAGTCTCTATTTATGTATGTTACATGTTTTCTTATAAGTTATGTATAGTTTGTGTACTTTCACATGTTGATGATTACCATAAACCTAATTTTAGTGTTTAAATGCATTTTATGAGTCATTTTAGAAAACCCTACATGTTATTTTTATAAAAAATTGCAAGAATAAATTTTAGAGATAAGTCTAGAGCCTTGACAATATGAATGTACATGTAACTGTGATCCTGATATGAGAGTGTTGATGATGATGTTGATAAAATTGATGTTCCTAGAGTCTAAAAGATCATGAAATTAATCCTAAAATAATTATCCTAATCCAAGAGTTGATGGTTGATGTAATAAATTGAGTTAACAATGTCCAATGAGATTAGTGAGATGAGTAATTAAATGATTGATGTCATATGAGCATGTTGAGTCCTGGGAGGAGTATTGAGCACCGATTAGTGAGATGAGTAATTAGATGATTGATGTCTTATAAGCATGTTGAGTCCTGGGAGAAGCATTGAGCACTGAATTGAGTAAGAGTAGATAAAAATGCAAACTCAATAATTATGTGGTTAGTGTAGGAGAGGATTGAACCATAAAAGAGGATGTTCCCCTTGTTCCAAAAGAGGACTTTATGTTCTTTATTATGGATCAACCAATGTGATGTCCTTTACCCTGAAAAGGTACTGGATGTATGTGGCAATGATATTGCTTCATTGTATCATTATCGGCTCATAGGTGATAGTTATCGATTAGAGAAACTCCCAGATAGGTCTTATACTAATAGTACTCTGAGTTGAGTTGATTGGATGAGTTTGGATTAGTATTGATGAGTCATTTGTCTATTCTTTATTGTTTGGTTTAGATAGACAATTGACATTCTAATTGAGTATCTTGTGAGTTGATATTATTCCATGTTATTCTCCTATATCTGTTATATTCAGCCATTTTACATGCTCGTACATTCCACATACTGACGTCCATTTGGGTCTGTATCTTTTCATGATGCAGAGATAGGTAATTGAGATCCACAACAAGCACTTCGTTGAAGGTCTATTCTCCCTACAGCTAATTGGTGAGTCCTCCCCTGCATTCAAAGGATACCACTTCATATTTCTTATTTATTGAGTTAGCTTTATTTTGAGTTGGGGTAGTCATGGCCTGTCATGGTACCTTTCTAGACTATAGAGGTAGAGGCTTCATAGACTAGAAGATGATGACTTGATGTTGAGGTCTTTCTTTCCTTGAATTGAGTTTCTTTAAATCTATTATTATGTCATAGATGTTGAGACTGATCTCATTAGTCTATGGCCCTTATTTATTGAGTTAGGAGTTAGTGTAGTTGTCCATCCTTATGTTTCCATTACTTTAATTGTCTTCAACTAAGTTGAATGATTGTCATGAGACTGAGTGGTTCGCTTGCGTACTAACAATAGTCTCTGGGTATTGGCCACGTCTAGGGTACCCTCTGGGGGCGTGACAAAAACGCAACATACAATGCATAAAAATCATTGAGCAACTTTTAAGAAAATATTTTTTATGTTAAAAAATAAATTGAAAAAATTGTTCTTTATCCAAAATGTCAATTACTTTATTACATATATGTAGTTTTTCCTTAGAAAAAAATTATTACTAACTTTAAAACACACTATTAAGAGTAAGACAATTTTAAAAATTAGATTTAAATAATAATAGATCTTTTGTCACGCCCCGTAAGGGTAACCTAGACGTAACTGGCACTCAGAGACTATTGCTAGCCCCCAAATGAACAACCTAGTCTCATCACATTTGTTCAACCACTCGATATATGGAAGATATTAAAGAAATAACCTTACCTATCAGTGGCCTACATGATTCATCAACTATGTCTATCACAGGAAACAAGATGAATTAAACGAACTCAGTTTAAATATAAAGAAAGGGGAAAAGAAACTCCAACATCAATCATCATCTGTCTGTGTCTATGAAGCCTCTATAAATACTATCTAAGAAGGTACCATGGCAGACCATTGCTACCACAACTCAAAAGAAAATAACAACCAATCCTCCGAATATAGGGGAGGACTCACCAAGTCTCTGGCTAAAAGTCATTGAACCTCAACGATTCGCCTGCTAAAGTCCTCTGTCTGCTGAATTTGCATCATAAAATGATGCAGCGTCAAAAGGGCGTTAGTATGTGGAATGTAATGTATGTAAAACGGACTAAAGTAAATAGTATAGGCAAAATAATATAAAATGACATTAGCTCATCAGTTACTCAACCTCAACTCAGGAAAAGGGATAGGACACTATCACATCACCATCAATCAAGGCTCATACTATCACATCATCATCAGAGTACTATCAACATGAAACCTATCTAGGAGTTTCTCTAACCAACAACCATCACCTATGAGCCGGTGATGATACAACAAAAAAAAGTTATTGCCACATTTATCCAGTATCTTGTCGGGGTAAAGGATGAGTCTGTCAGTAGATCCATAAGTCTATCAAGTCCTTTTTGGGGACAAAAGAAATATCCGCTTTCACGATCCAATCTTCTCTTACGCTGGCCACGTAGTTAATGAGTGTGAGTGGGACTGACTCTTACCTATTTCGATGCTCAATACTCCTCCTATGACTTGACTCACTCATAAACTGTCAATTAGTCAAGAATTTCCATCACCTAGCCTCTTCGGGCAAGAAACCTCGACTCATCTCGTCATCTATCAACTCAAGGAGCAGGATCATTCTTTCAAGATTAATTTCAATCTCATTTAGACTCTAAGGATACTAATCTCATCAACTTCAGTCACCAACACATTCATCTCAAGACCTGGACCACAACAAATAACATACCCAAAAGGTCAAGGCTCTAAATATTACCCCTAAGATCATTCTTGAAGTCTTTATTTCAGAAAAATCATGCAGGGTATACACATAATCATACAATAACTCACTTAAACAGTTAATTCAAGTTATGATGATCATCAATTTAAGAAAATATATAGAAATTAAAGATAGTTTTCAAGATAACATTCAAGACTTCACAGATAAGACCCATCACATTTAACTATTCAAGCCGATTCAATCACGGGGGCACATGGAGAACAATCCCGTGTTCTAGGTAGCCTTTACATGCATGGAGTAACTAATTACCAAGTCTCTTCAAGGATTTGGACCCAAACTTAGAAATCCTTAGGCTCTTTCTTGCTTTCTCTCTTAGAAACTTTCACGTAAGAGTTAGGAACAATGGGTTTCCGAAACCCTTCGTATGAAATAAAGACTTAAAACATATTTTGGGACTTAAAAAAAGGTTGAGAATACCCAAAATACCCTTTCTGTAAAAGAATTAAAAATTTACACTACACAAACACATGTCCATATCACGCCAGGGGCGCGGACATGTATATTTTCGTGAATTTCCAAGATTTCAAGTTCCGGTCAAAATTTTTAGAAAAATCCTAAGTGTGAGCCCGCGCCCCTGGCGCGTCGCGCCATGGGCATGCATCCTCACTGTCTCGGATCAAATAATAAAAATTATTTTTCGACCCGATTACTCTAAAATTGGGTCGAGATCATTTTCTCACTTGATTTTTTACGCTAATCGCAAATCTGGTCTCGAATTTCTCATCAGAGTTTGGAAAGACGTGTTATGCACACGATTATATTCGAGGGGCATTTTAATTATTTTATAGGGTGTTACATCTTTTGAAAATAGTCTCATTATCTCTATGATAAGGTGTGCGTGCACACTATTCTCTCAAAATTCCTATTGTATGGGATTCCACAAAGTATTATGTTATTGTAGTTAACAATAATAAACTGCTATAATTAAAAAGTAAATAAGAAATTTCAATAAAACAAATTGAATGTTTAAATAAATACATAAAGCAAATAAATATTTAACTGTAAATATCTTAATAAATTAGCCACATTAATTTCTAGAAATGATCTACAGCCACCACCATATTTATTGTTATATAGTTTTTTCAATTTAGTTAGTTATAAGTACAACATATCTTTGAAAATTTAAATATAAGCAACCACTATCAACATAAATTAATTCTCATTTTAAATATTAAATTTGAAAAGTATACAATTTTAAAGTAAAGTACAAAAAAATGGTAGTTTTAAAAAAATTTGCATTACTATTACTATACTAACTTAAATAGCCAACCATTAAGGCTTAAATAATATTTTAAAAAAGAAAGTTTGAAAAATTGTCAGTTTAATTTATTTTTTTAAATTACTCTTATTATTAACTTATGAAAATCAACTATTTATACATAATTAAAAAAGTGACATTTAAAGTAATAATTAAAAAAATCATAAACCATTATTTTCTTAAAAATAAAATAATTTTATTGTTATTAAAATTCTATACATAGTAAACGCAACGTGCAATGCATAAAAATCATTTGCAACTTGTAACATCCAAGAGATTTTGAAGTGAAACAGGTCATCAGACCTAGTTCTACGAGAAGGTTGACGAGTTGTAGGATGGAGTACGGCCCATAGACCAGGTAATAAAAGGTGTTCCAGAGTTGAAATTTTTTGGATAAGTATAGAAGAAGTTTTACGAGAGGGAACACGACCCATTACATATTCCACGAGTCGTCTGTCAAGTTGTGGAACAAGATTCAAAAACCTATAACTTTGGTCTAGGTTCTACGAGAGGTAATACGTCTCATAATATGTTCTACGAGTTGACTGATAGATCGTAGAATGAGAATTAGAAACTGATAATTTTGATCTACTTTGCACGAGAGAGGACCACGATCCGTAACCTGTTTCATGGGTCGTAAAAAGGGATTTCGTGGTCCACTTCGGCAGTTTTTCTTGAGGGATAATTTTATCTTTTTCCATCCTTTTTAATTAAAATCCACAACGTTTTGGGCTTATTTTAGACCCCTTATCAATACCCTAAGCTTATTACTCCTCAAAAATACCTAGAAACTCCAGAGAGCATTGTGGAAGGAAAAAAGCTAGGGTTCCAAGCACGTGAATATAGATTCTTTGAGAAGTTGATTGTTCTTCTATTTTCAGGTATGTAAGGCTAACTAAAACATGAATTATATTCTTCCATGTGCCCCACACCCCGAATTGATGGAGTTGTGAGTGAGTTGACTCTCCAATGCATGTTTCTTCAAGGTCTTTCTTAAATTCTAATGGGTTTCTACATAATCTTGCATGAATTACTATTTTCATGAACTAAATACTTGAAATATATGATTTTGCCATACTGCATGAATTCTTATTATTTTTACAAATTGCATTTAATTGAGCATGCATGAGTATCATTTGAGCCTAGAGGGCCTATGAAATCCCTATATGCTTTAAGTATACTTTTGCTTCTTGAATGCTATGAGTTAGAAGGATGCATGATAGAGTCTCTATGAGTCAAGAACTGAACCTTAAAGAATGTAACCAAAGAGTTGATAGTTGATATGATGATTTGAGTTGACAAATGTCCAATGAGACTAGTTGATTGAGCTATGAATATCTTATGATCATTGAGTCTGGGAGGAATATCGAGCACCAAAATGAGTAAGAGTTAGCCTAACTCGAACTCATTAACTATGTCGCCAAATGTAAGAGAGAATTGGAACCGTTAAGGTGGGTTTTCTCATGATAGGTCCCTGAAATAATAGAGGACTTGGTTGATTGGGATCCATTATGGATCAATTCGTTCTTTACCCTGACAAGTACTGAATGGTTGTGGCAACATCAACGAGATTGTTGTACAATCATTGGCTCATAAGTGATTGTTGTAGCATAAGAGAAACTCTCAGATAGGCTCCAAACTGATAGTACTCTGACTGGATTGGATCAGATTGATTTGGATTGGTATTGATTGGTCATCATCTACTCTTTATTCTTGCTTTAGATAGACATTTGACATTTAGATTAAACATCTTTGAGTTTTTGTTATTCGATCTATATCTGTTTCACTAAACTAGTTTACATGCTCGTACATTTCACGTACTGACATCTATTTGGGTCTGCATCTTTTCATGATGCAAAGACAGGGGTTAGAGATCATTAGCAGGTGCATCGTTGAGGATCTAATCACATCCAGTTGATTGGTGAGTCCTTCCCCACTTTCGAAGGATGCTCATTTAGATTTCATCTAGCTTGAGTTAGTTTTTATTTCTTCTGATTTGGGTAGTCATAACCTGTCATGGTACCATCTAGATAGTATGGTTAGAGGCTTCATAGACTAGATTTAGAATTGATGATTGGGATATTCTCTGACTAAGTTTTTTTCACACTAGTCCTATTGATTTGTTATTATTATGTTTATTTGAGATTGTCCACCTTTATTTATCTTTATAGCTTGTTTGGCCAAGCTTATAAAATCTGCTTATTTGGAAAAGTACTTTTTTTAAAAGTACTTTTCGAAAAAGTACTTTTGGTGAAAAGCAGTTTGTGTTTGGC
>DF357988.1:47023-58707 GCA_000787875.1 Solanum virginianum
AAAATCTGAAACAAATTCTATCCCATTTTTACATGTTCCTAAACATTGGGAGTCAATTAACTGCTAGCCAGTTCATTTTGAATTTTAAATCTTAAGAAACCCAATAAATAAATAACCGATGTATATTTTACTTATCCAAAATTTAAAAGCACTATTAACAGCTACAAGAAAAAAAAGTCCTCCGATTGCAACTGCTCAAAGACATTTCTACTCCATTTGTTAGATAACTCCTAATTAACAGTGCTCTAAGCCTAATAACAAACGTTCCAAGCTCCATTTTGCCATATAAATTTAAAATTATTTTGTGATTTGTTACATTATATATATAAAGATTTATCATCGTTTATCAAAATTTGATTGTATATGGTATTCTTTCTCTGAAATTATACTTTGAGTTGTGTATGAAATTTTGCCATCAAAGAGCATTAGAGAAAAAATTGGGTTATATTACTCGCTTACAAATTATTAAGTAGATTAAAGTGTATTCTTGGCTGGTAAAATAAATTGTATAGTGATATGTAAAAACAATTAAACGGAATGATGATGATTAATGCTCTGACAATTATGAAGGAATTAAGGCAGACATAAAACAAAGGAGCATGTGTGAAGAGTGTCGTATTTAAAAGCTTCAATAGATGAATTTCTTATCTCTTGATGCACACTTTATTAAAAAGGCCAAAATGGTCAAAGATCTTTGATGTTCTTTATTATTGGAAAGTTGCCATTTTTTTATTTTATACTCGAGATTAATAGATTCTTAGTTGTATCCACGTGGCTTACTCATTATACGAATTTTGATTTGCTATTAACAATATGGTTTTTTAATTAAAATTGATATGTATTTTTCGTGATAGCAAGACCATCCTTACCGACACACAATTTATTGGGTTTTTTTTTTTTTCGGTTAATTAGCGGGCATGTAGCCCATTTTATTAATGAACAAACTTAAGAAATACAAAGCTCAAATAATCCTTCTGACCCGTGGGCCCATTTTGCCCAGATAGTGGACATAAACCTAAACACTCGGGGGTTCTAGACCCCTCCTTTCCAAAATTCCCCACCTAACTTTTCCTTTTAACAATGTGGCGTATGATTTTCCATGGCGGTCCATTGCATTTGCTCCAGGCAGTCGGCCTTCTTGTTCTCCTCCTTGCTACATCGCTGATGCTCCTGTAAGCTTCCTTTTCTCCTTGCTCTTTTGGTCTCCACGATCTGCAATTGATTTTGCATGCCCTTCAGCACACTCGCACCTCCATGGCTACCTTCCATGTATCTGCATTATTCTTTATAAATATTTTAATTCTTTTTACAGAAAATACTAAAATCTTAAATATTTTATGTAAAAGTCAATGATAATATAGAGATAATATTTGATTATAGTTCATTATATCTTATTAATTCCCTATTTATTGTGCTCTAAATGGCCATAATAATTAGTTTCAAAAAATTTTGAGAACAACTCTAATGGTTTATTACATGTCAAATTGCGCACATGTAAAAAAAAAAATGGTATATACCAATAATTCTAAAATAATATTTTGAGAGGTAATGGTTATAGTTTATTAGATAGTAATAGTGTCATTTTTAATGTGGCCTAAATGAGCATGTTAATTTGTTTTCGAGCTTTTCAGTACAATTCTAATGATCTATTTCACATCAAAGTGTAGGTGATTACAAGAAATCGGCAACATTCATATGTTGGCTATATTTTCAATTTATTTATTTGCAATTAATGCCTATATGTGATTGCAATTATGTTTTGAATCGTGAATGAGAAGATGAACAACAATAGGGAAAGAAAAAAAAAAACTTAAATTTAATATCAATTTTTTTTTTTGCAAATTTCATTAAAAGATTTAATTAATACTGTTATTTACATTGTGTTAAATCTCATATTTGTCATAATCCGACCTCTCAATTCATGATGACGCTTGTTAGATCTCGCCTACAGACAAGCCAACTCAATGTCGATAACACCTGACCTGAATCAGTAGTGAGGTACTAACAACATATAAGTATAGCAAACATAACCTACCTAGGACCTGAAAGTCACTGTATAGATTTACTATAGACTCAAATTAAGTCACTAGTGCTCGAATTGTCAGCAAGTGAAAGTGGAGCATCAAAGGTCATGCGGATTGACTCAGAATTTGAGATTCCTAAATGAAAGTGGGAGATGATCAACATGGGCTTCATTACTGGTCTACTGAGGTCTCGAAAGCAAAATCATTCGATATGGATGATTGTGGATAAGATGACCAAATCGCTCACTTCTTAGCAATTAAGACAACTAACACTGCTGAGAAGTATGCCAAGTTGTACATCCAAGAGATTGTAAGGTTGCATGGGGTTTCCTTGTCCATCATCTCGGATGGAGGAGCTCAATTCACCTCCCAATTTTGGAGATCTTTCCAGAAAGGATTGGGCACCAAAGTGAATCTGAGCACAACTTTTCATCCACAGACAGATGCTTAGGCAGCGCGCACAATTTAGACGTTAGAGGATATATTGAGAGCCTTTGTTTTTGATTTCAAAGGAAATTGGGATGATCATTTACCATTGATTGAATTTGCATATAACAACAGTTATCATGCAAGCATTCAAATGGTTCCCTACGAAGCTTTGTATGGGAGGAGATATAGATCACCGATTGGGTGGTTTGAGGTCGGAGAAGCGGAGTTGATTGGGCTTGATTTTGTCCATCAATCAATGAAGAAGGTTAACGTCATTAAAGAGAGGCTGAAGACTGCATAGAGTCTCCAGAAATTCTACACCGATGTGAGGAGGAGAGATTTAGAGTTCAAGGTAGATAATTGGGTATATTTGAAAGTGTCACCTATGACGGATGTCATGAGATTTGGAAAGAAGGGTAAATTGAGTCCACACTATATTGGACCTTATCAAATTGTGAAGAGGATTGGAAAGGTCTTTTATGAGTTAGAGTTACCTTCAGAGTTAGACGGAATCCATCCCGTGTTCCACGTTTCGATGTTGAAGAAGTGCTTGGGAGATCCTAACTTGGTGATTCCTGTGGAGAGTAATGGAGTGAAGGATAACTTGATTTACGAAGAAATTCTAGTCCAAATCCTTAATCATTAGGTTTGCAAGCTCAGAACAAAGAGATAGCCTCAGTCAAAGTCCTGTGGAAAAATTAATTCGTTGAGAAAACCATATGGGAAGCTGAGGAAGAGACGAAAGCAAAATATCCGCGCCTATTCGTGCTAAGTGGTGAGAATGTTAAAGGTAAATTTCCTTACCCTTAACTAAATTGATTGTCTATTCTTGAGTTTGAATAGAGATTGTTGATAGTGATGAAGAGTCGAAAGTTTGATTGATAGATGTGAATGTTGAGATGAGTATCGAGTCTATTCGTGCCTTGATATCAGCCTTTACTCATCATTCGAGGACGAATGATCCCAAGGGAGAGATGATGTAACACCTGATAAAATTATCAAAATACCCCTAGAATAGAGGTGTGCGCATAATGCATCTTCTCATGCTCTGTTTGGAAATCTAAGATCGAATTTGCGATCAACACGAAAAAATGAGTTGGAAACTGGTCTAGTCGATTTTTAGAGCAATCGAATCAACAAATATCGATCCGAAACATATTCCAGTGACGGTGTGCGACAGAGGCACGACAACCTGCACTTATATTTATTTAAGAAAATTTTGATAGAGATTGGAAAACTCGTGCAAAAAATTTCTGAAAAAAATACAAAGGGCGCGACAATCGAACCCACTTTCACGTAGTGTAAAGTTGTCTGGAAATTTTTGAGGGGCACTCCAGACAATTTCCAACCCCTCCTAAACTGAAAACATGATCAAATTAGGTTATTTTGATGTGTAAATAGGGTCTTAAACATCATTCTAAGTCATTTCTAAGTATTTGAAAGACTAAGGCTTGAGAGAAGAGAAGAGAAGAGAAGAGAAGAGGGAAGCGTAAGATTGAAGAATTTGAAGGAGATTCTTCAAGGTGAATGTTGATAGCTTCATCCTTAGTATGTAAGGCTAAATTAAAAAAACATGAGATTGTTCTCCCATGTGCCCTATAGATGGTCTTAGAAGAGAGTTGAAGTCCATGAGCCTACATATATGATTCTCAATTATTTTCTTGAAAAATTATAATTTCTTACATGTATTTTCATATGTTGTTGATCATCATAAACTTCTTTTCCTTGAATTAATTGTTTTTCATGAGATACTGCATAACTCTATATGATAATTTTGAAAGCATGCATGAATAAACCTAGGGATTGAGTCTAGAGCCTTGATTGAGAATGTTGATAGTTATTGTGATTGTGAATGTGAGAATGATGATAGGTTGATAGTATTTGATGGTCTATGAGTCTTCCCAAATGAACTCTAATTGTTAGATCTCGCCTTGTGATTGTGAATGTGAGAATGATGATAGGTTGATAGTATTTGATGGTCTATGAGTCTTCCCAAATGAACTCTAATGATTTGTCTATTCGATTGTTGCCTAATGATTATTCTAAGCCCTAAGCTAATGATTGCGAGTTGAATTGATAGTATGATTGGAGTCTCCATGAGACCGATTGAATGATGAGAGCCTCTACGAGGCTAACTTGAGATGAGTTGATTGACATGGTTTGATTGGATGGATTGTTTTATGAGCATTGAGTCATGGGAGGAGTATTGAGCAATGAAAGAGTAAGAGTTAATCCAACTCGCACTCGTCAAACTACATCGCCAAGCATAAGTGAAGATTAAGATCATCACATCACATTATGTTGAGGTTCCCTCTGATTAGAAATCCTTGAAATCATAGAGGACTTATAGATTGTTGTCTCCATTTGGACTTGGCCATATGGTTTCTATTCATTCCCTACCTAGCAAGTATAGAACGGCTGTGGCAAAATTAGCGAGGTTTTTGTACAATTACTAGCTCATAACTAATTGTTGTCAGATGAGAGAAACTCCCAAAAAGTTCCTTAATTGGGTACTCCAAGATAAGGTGAGATGAGATGAGATGAGCCCCTTTGAGATGAGTCTCGTTCAGTTATTTTACATACCATACATTCTACGTACTGATGCCACTCGATGCTGCATCATTTTATGATGCAGATACAGGGATTAGAGATCATCAACAGGTGCATCATTAAGGATCTAGGATGCTTAGCTAATTGGTGAGCCTCCTCTATTCCAGATAATTCATTACTTTTATTTCATCTTTCTTTAGAGTTAGACTTGATAGACTATTTTTGATTGAGGTAGCCTTGAATTTGTCATTGACACCACTTGATACTAATAGAGCCTTTATAGACTAGAGTTAATTGTTAATATTGAGACTTGTTGAGCTCGTTTTCTTCTACTAGCCTTTTTATTTATATTATTATTTTGAGACTAGATTAGATGTGCCCATTACTTTCCTTTATCTTCCGCTGATTGTCTAGAGTTTGTTTATTGAATGAATGTGATGAGGCGAAGTGGTTCACTTGGGAACTAGGAATAGTCTATGGGTGCCGACCCTATCTATGGTACCCTCCCGGGGCGTGACAAGTAAGATGCAGAAATGTAAGGGCGTGTACCGGTAACAGGCACCCAGTAGACATCATTGGCCGACCGAGTGAAGTACTGTGAAGGCTCAAATATAGAGAACTGCAATAAATGTAGCAATTCAAACTCTGATCAAGGAGTAAGCATGTCTGAAGAATTACCAAACCTCAACTGAACCAACCCAAGTGGTATGAGATGATACTGACAAAACACGAGTAGGCCCAAACCACAACTGTCACCCGACTGAGACATAATGTTGTATGCGAGTGCAAGGCCCTAGTATCTATGCCTATACGCCGACTGTCCCTCCCCCACCAGCCCAGAAGGTACAACCACGCATAATCTAACTAACAGAATCACCACGGAACACACGGAACCATTACTAAACCCAACTCCCAATATGATATAATCTAGGGGTTAGTTGTACGTGGGTGTAAGGCCTTAGTGTCCAAGCATGGACGCCCCCGAGCTCCCATAAGCCTAGAAGGTACACCTACGCACAATGGGGATGTGTATAGGTAGGGGGTATAGATGTCAGTAACAGATGGTATGAGATCACAGCTAGTACAAGATATAGTATTACATAGGTCCTCAAACCCCTAATTGTCACCTGGGGCCTTGAACCCCTATTTGTCACCTTGGGCCTCAAACCCCTAAATATCACATGGGACCTCGAACCCTTATAATATCAGCGGGTCCTTGAACCCCCTTCCTGACTTGGCCTACAGTTGGGGCAGTCAGCCAGGGCCAGATGGTTTGATAATATATTTAACGGTGGGACGTATCCCCTGTGGGAGAAAGAATCCCTCTAACACAACCAATAGGGCCTCAAACCCAAGGAAAATCAACTGGGCGTCAAACGCAAGAATAGTTAACTAGGCCTCAAACACAAGAATAATCAACTGGGCCTCAAACCTAAGAATAGTCAACTGGGCCTCGAACCCAAGAATAGTCATACCATGTCTATATGTAACAATATAGGATCTGAAAAATGCAAGTCTAAGACGGCACTAGCTTAACCCTAAATTAAGGCCCACTAAAAAGCAGATAACCAGAAGTATCACAAGTGCTCAGTATAACACTAGTAAAACCATTGATATGTATAACAACTAACTAGAGCAATAATAGGAAGCCCATCTAATAAAAACAAGTATCCAGATCAATCAGGGCTATCACAATCAACCATATACTAGACCAAGTCCCCAGCACAAAGTATAGTTAGCAACCAGTCTCATAACTATCACATCTCTGTAGCACCAGGCTACACCCACATACACACAAAAGTCGAGCCAGAGTACATACCTTTTAAATGGCATCAACCTATATCCAGCCTTTACCAGACCTTTTTGCAATTTAACGGAATCAGGACACAGCTAATACAATAGCTAAAGCTAATGTAGTACCTTACATAGTAACCAACATCTCACATCGTCATAAATATCACGTATTCAGTTAAACCAGTCTATATACAACACATCTCGACTCAAGCATCTACACATTTCAGCTTAGTCTAAGATATAAGGAAGCCTAGCCTACTTAGAAGGTGGTTCCCCGCGCTCCTAATTAGTCCACGTGAGGTTTTTCCTCCGTGATGACCTCCAAATGCTGCTCAGCTGTCAAAATATGTGTCACAATACAACTATAGTTGTTTTGGCTAATAATATCTCAAGAAACAGGGACATGTGGGTCGATTGCAATTAAGACGGAGAAAGTAGAGCCCACGCTCAAAATGCTAAACCAACCCCCATAAAATGATCTCTACGTCACCCCGAGCCTATAGCCAAAAATTGAGCTCAAAACAAGGCTCAGAACAATCAGAAACAACCCAAAAACGATACGATATTTTTTATGGAATTAATCATCACATCACATTATGTTGAGGTTCCCTCTTAGAAGTCCTTGAAATCAATAGAGGACTTATAGATTGTTGTCTCCATTTGGACTTGTCCATATGATTTCGATTCGTTCCCTACCTGACAAGTACGGAACGACCGTGGCAACATCAGCGAGGTTGTTGTACAATTAGTGGCTCACAACTAATTATTGTCGGATAAGACAAACTCCCAAAAAGTTCCTTAACTGAGTATTCTAAGATGAGGTGAGATGAGATGAGATGAGCCCCTTTGAGATGAGTCTGATTTGATTGATGAGGTTTGATGGGTTAGATGGGTCATTTGTCTACTCTTTGTTCTTGCTTTAGATAGACATTTGATATGTTGATTGTTGCTACTCTGAGTTGATTGTTGTTTCTATATGATTCTACTTGTTTGGGTTTTGTTCATTTATTGTACATATCGTACATTTCACATACTGATGTCACTCGGTGCTGCATCATTTTATGATGCAGATACAGGGATTAGAGATCATCAACAGGTGCATCATTAAGGATCTAGGACGCTTAGCTAACTGGTGAGCTTCCCCTACTCTGGAGGATTCATTACTTTTATTTCATCTTGCTTTAGAGTTAGAACTTGATAGACTATTTTTTATTGAGGTAGCCATGGATCTGTCATTGGCACCACTTGATAGTAATAGAGGTTTCATAGACTAGAGTCAAATGTTAATATTGAGATTGTTAAGCTAGTTTCCTTCTATTAGCCTTTTTATTTGTATTATTATTTTGGGACTAGATGAGATGTGTCCATTACTTTGTCTTCCGCTAATTGTCTAGAGTTTGTTTATTAAATGAATGTGATGAGGCCAAATGGTTCACTTAGGAACTAGGAATAGTCTCTGGGTGCTGGCCCTATCTAGGGTACCCTCCCGGGACGTGACAGGTAAGATGCAGAAATATAAGGGCGTGTACCGGTAACAGGCACCCAGTAGGCATCATTGGCCGATCGAGTGAAGTACTGTGAAGGCTCAAATATAGAGAACTACAGTAAATGTAGCAATTCAAACTCTGATCAAGGAGTAAGCATGTCTGAAGAATCACCAAACCTTAACTAAACCAACCCAAGTGGTTTGCAATGATCCTAACTGACAAAACACGAGTAGGCCCAAACCACAACACGAGTATAGCGAACACAACCTACCTAGGACCTGGAAATTACCTGTACGGATCTACTATAGACTTAAATTAAAATATACATATCTACACACATATCCAAAATAGCCATTCACACGTATAAATTTAAACTATCTATACAAGGCTAGTGGCTGAATACTAAAGATGGCCGTCAAAACAGAAGGAGACCACATAATATCTAGAGTTGTTTAGTTTAGCAATGCCTCCTGAATCGCCTACTAACCCCCTAGCTTAACGACTACAATTAGTACTTGGACCTGCACCGTGAGAAGATGCAGAAATGTAGGGGTGAGTATCGTAACAGGCATCCAGTAGGCATCATTGATCGACCAAGTAAGGTACTGTAAATATAGAAGGAACATATATGGAGAATTGCAGTAAATGTAGCAAATCGAAACTCTCATCAAGGAGTAAGCATGTCGGTAGAATCACCAAATCCCAACTGAATCAACTTAAGTGGTATGCGACGATACTAACTGACGAAACATGAGATGGCCCAAACCACAACTGTCACCCGACTGAGACATAATGTTGCACGTGGGTGCAAGGTCCTAATATCTATGCATGTATGCCGACTACCCCGCCCCCTACAGTAGCCCAGAAGGTACACCCACACACAATCTAATTGACAGAATAACCACGGAACACACGGAACCACTACGGAACCCAACTCTCAATATTATATGATCCAGGTGTTAGTTGTACATGGGTGTAAGGCCTTAGTGTCTAAGCCTGGATGCCCCCCGGAGCCCCCATAAGCCCAGAAGGTACACCCTTACATAATTAGGTTGTGTATAGGTGGAGGGGATGGTATGAGATCACAACTAGTACTGGATATAGTATTATATGGGGCCTCAAATCCCTAACTATCAACCGGGGCCTCGAACCCCTAACTGTCACCTAGGGTCTCAAATCCCCTTCCTGACATGGTCTATGACCCTACAAGTCATTTCTATATTATCATTTTTATCTTAATTTTCAAGTACCTTTTTATAACTTTGAACATTTATATGGGTTATGGTCATAAAGAAATCAAAGGGAAAAAAAAATATAATTGCAGAATAATGTTAATTGTCAACACAGTAAAAAAATCATAATTATTTAGTTTTAACAAATAAAAAACATAACGATTTCATTATTTTAATATTTACAATTTAAAAAATGAATTATTCTTTATTTTAAAGAAAAAAACGTGTCTCCAATAAAATAGGGAATTTTAAAACTACCCACAAAACTCCAACTTCTAGACAAATTGAAATATTTTTAAATTAATAAAATTAATTTAAAATCTAAAAAATTGAATCAACAGTTTAACAAACATGTAGTAAACTGCAATACATTTCTTTTTGTACATGTAGTTACTATTTACTTTATTTTATTTTTTACTTTTCTTATTTTTAAAAAAAAAACTCATATCTAGATCGATATATCTATCTATATATATATATGATAGACAAAAAGTACCACATGGCATAACTATAAAATATTTTTTTTAAAAATGAAAATATTATATTTTGCAAAATAGCGTGAAATGTGAGCATTAAAAATTTTTCGATTTTCCTCATTTTATAAAAAATAATTAAAATTGGATTATAATGTCGTAATTTGCAGAATAATGTTAATTTTTAACATAGTAAAAAAATCATGATTATTTAATTTTAACAAATAAAAAAATTTAAAATTTCATGGTCTTAATATTTACAATTTCAAAAACGAATTGTTTTTTATTTTAAAGAAAAAAATGTGTCCAATAAGAAGTTTTAAAACTACCAATAAAACTCCAACTTTAGAATTGGAAAACTTTTAAATCAACAAAATAAATTAAAATCTAAAAAATTAAATCAACAGTTTAACAAACGTGTGTTAAACTGCAATACATTTATTTTTGTATATTTAGTTACTACTTACTTTATTTTATTTTTTACTTTTGCTTTTTTTATTTTACAGAAAAACTCATATCTAGATCTATATATATATATATATATACAATTTGTGTATAATATGATAGACAAAAAATGCCACATGGCATCTTTACAAAAATTCTTGATTTTTTAAAAAAAATTGAAAAGTTAAAACATTATATTTTGCAAAATAGCGTGAAATGTGAGCATTGAAAATTTCTTGATTTTCCTAATTTTTTTTAAAAAAATTAAATTAGATTACAAATTCGTATTTTGCAGAATAATATTAATTGTAAATACAGTAAACAAAATCACGATTATTTAGTCTTAACAAACAAAAAAATTAAAAATTTTATGATTTTAATAGTTACAATTTCAAAACCGAATTAATGTTTATTTTAGGCTTGCTAAAGTAAGAGAAAGGAAAGCTCGCGACTTGGACCAAGTAAAGTGCATCAAGGATGAGGAGGGCGAGGTGTTGGTCGATGACACTTCCATGTATAGGCTCGCTAAAGTAGAGAAAGGAAAGCTCGCGACTTGGACCAAGTGAAGTGCATCAAGGATGAGGTGTTGGTGGATGATACTTCCATTAAATTAAGGTGGCAAGTTTACTTTCATAAACTTTTAAATGAAAAAGGAGATAGAGATATTGAGCTGGGTGAGTTGGCACACTTCGAAAATCATCGTGATTTTGGTTATTGCAGGCGGTTCAGAGTAGAGGAGGTAAGACGGGCTATTAGTAGGATGAAGAGGGGGAGGACAATCGGCCCCGATGAGATTCCAGTAGACTTTTGGATAACATAGAGCGGTTGACTCGACTGTTCAATGCTATTATGAAGACTGCCAAGATGCCTGATGAATGGAGGAAGAGTACAATAGTTTCATTGTACAAGAATAAGGAAGACATTCAAAACTGTAACAATTACAGGGGTATCAAGCTGTTAAGCCACACTATGAAGGTCTAGGAGAGAGTAGTGGAGATGAGGGTGCGAGGAGTAGTATCTATCTAGGAGAATCAATTTGGATTCATGCCGGGGCGGTCGACTATTGAAGCAATTCATTCCAAGACTCGGATAAGAACGGTAGGAGGAAACTCAGAGTATTTCTTGTTGAGATGAGACTCCATCAAGGTTCAGTGTTGAGCCCTTTCCTGTTTGCCTTAGTGATGGATGAGCTGACGCGATCTATCCAGGAGGAGGTACCATGGTGTATGCTATTTGCAGATGACATAGTAT
>DF357988.1:70392-89937 GCA_000787875.1 Solanum virginianum
TCCAGGATCATTACAAGGAGGGACTAGATGCAAATGATGCTATGCAATGTCAAATAATAGTGATACACATCCGCTGATCATAAACATACCTCAGTCAGAATCCATGGGGGCCACACATAGACTGTGTATCTGTCGCGGCATGCGACACGACCCTCGAATCATAGTATCCATCGCAGCATGCGAAACGACCCTCAAAATATATTATCCATCGTGGCATGTGACATGTCCCTCGAAATAGTATCCATTGCAGCATGCGACATGAACCTCGAAATATAGTATCCATCGCGACGTGCGATACATCCCTCAAAATAGTATCCGTCGCGGCGTGCGACACGTCCCTCGAAATAGTGCATCTCCTTTAATTCTTCTTCTTTTTCATGTTCACATAACACTTGTCACAAGATCAATGCAAATGGGTATGTTCACATAATAATGAGGAGATGACAAACCTTAATACAATTCATAACACCATAGTCTCGATACAAACTCAACAATATATCTCAAATCAAGAATGGGTAGTATCACCAAAAAGTACCATTGGAATCTGAAAATTTGTACATGAAAATGTTCCCCAAGTGATAAAAAACTCAACGACAAAAATCATTTAAAAAATGGAGCTAATATGAGGAAGAAATCGCAAGTTAAAGTTTTTAGAATATATTAAAAATGCAGCAGCAAGATCATAAATTTTACCTCAAAAGATGCACCAAAATTAATTTATGAAGCTCCCATGTTGTTCTTCTCGAAAAATTATACAACTTACCCTTTTGAATCACTCAAATCGGATCAAAATTGAGAGAGAAAACATTGGTTGAAGTTTGGAAAAAAACTGCATAATCCTATATAAATCTGCAGCTTTTAGGGTTTGAAATTGGGTCTGCCACGTGGCAGAACTTTATTGGGCCACATCACCTGCTCGTTTCAACATTTTCAGTACATAATTCTGCATAAATATGCAGCTTTTAGGGTTAGAAATTGGGTCTACCACGTGGCAGAATCTTATTGGGCCACGTCACCCACTCGTTTCAGCATTTTCAGCAACCTCTCAAACTTAAATTCGATGCTCCGACCTTATCCAAAGTTGAAAAAATATAATCCATATATAAAATCTTATCGGAAACAACATTTCAGACTCAATGGTGTAGTCATTTCCGGTCTTATCCGAAGTTGAAAACATACGATTCATATATGCAATCTTATTGGAAATAACATTCCAGACTCAATGGTGTAGTCGAAATTTTCAACGAAGATCATTTTATGCCAATGTGGGTCTCATTTTCCAATATCAAAATCTACTAATAGAACAAAAACACACGAAAGCCCCGGGAACTGAAAGAAGGATCCTCCTAGACTTAAATTGACATTTCGAATCCAACGAAATTGTCGGAACTCAAAATTGAGGCCTCTTTGGCCCAAAATCTGAGAAAGCTCGTTTAAACTAGTTTCAGACTCAAAAACTCAAAATATTCTCAGAAGCTCTAAAAATTGTAGCGAAACCATTTCTACCGTTACTTTGACCATCTGGAACTATTAAAATTTTTAGAATTTCAATCCGAGTTTAGTGAAACTATTTCTAGCATTAGTTTGACTATCTAGAACTATTGAAATTTTCAGAATTTTAATCCGAGCTCCCAAACCCCAAATGTTGACCAAAGCCAAACTTTGGCTCCAGTAACAACTAAAATACAACTTCTAACCTAAAATCTTCATTTTAACTTCAAATTAAGTTCTACAAGTTCCCCTAGACCAGATTCGGCATTCTAGAGCTGATGGAATTGATAAAATCACAATCCGACAATTGAAACTCAAAACAGCCAGAGAACTCAAATTTGCCAACTTAAGCCTTTAAAAACTCTTTCATTTGCAAAACTCAAGCTTATCACCATACTTTCGAAATCTGACTTTTAGCATTAGCCAATAATGACTTAAGGCAACTTTTAAGAAGAGCAAAAATAGTAATTTGGCTAAAAATACCAAAAATGACCTCCAGGATCATTACAAGGAGGGACTCCAAGAAGATCCTCAGGAAACACATCGGGGAACGCATTCACAATCGGGACTGACTCAAGAGTAGGAAACTCAACATCATCATTAACTAGCACAAGGTGATAAATACAACCCTTGGAGATCAACTTTCTGGCTCTAAGATAAGAGATAAACTTGCCCTTAGGTGCAACAGAACTCTTTTTCCACTCTAGAATAGGCTCATTAGGAAATTGAAACTTAATAATTCGGGATTTACAGTCAATAGAGGTATAACAGTCGTGAAGCCAATCCATGCCAAGTATCATATCAAAGTCAACCATCTTCAATTCTACCAAGTCGACCAAGGTATCCCTATGATAAATGGATACTACACAGTCTCTATAAACCCTCTCAGCTAAGATAGATTCACCAGTAGGAGTGGAAATAGCAAAAGGTTCAAGTAAACACTCTAGCAGAATCCTGAACTTATTAGCTACGTAGGGAGTCACAAAAGACAACGTGGCACCCGGGTCAAGCAATGCATAACAATCAAAAGTAAAGACTCAAACCATACTCGTAACAATATCTGGTGCAGCCTCTTGATCCTATCGATTACCCATAGCATAAAGATGGTTTGTCCCGCCTTATATGCTCGTAGTAGTACCCCTCTGATGATTGCCAGTTGGGGGTGATACGGAGGACTATGCTCTATTTCTTCTTTCACCTCATCTATTCTTTGGACACTCAAACTGGAAGTGTCCAGTCTGTCCACACGAATATTAAACGTCCTTCCCCACACGACACTCACCCATATGAAGCTTGCCACACTTGTCACAAGGTGGCTTACCCTTCGCACCTTGGGTTACACTAACTTAAGATTGAGGACCCTAGGCTTTGTAATTCTGATAACCATAAGACTTCTGATCATACCTGTTTGGTTGGACAGGCACACTCGCTACAGAGGGTGTATGATTAGAAGATCTCTTCTGAAAATAGGACTTGTCACACTTATTCTGCCTATGCTGGCCAGGCTCATGCCTAGCTGATTTTGCTTTCCTGTTCTCTATCTCTTTTCTTATCCTTCTCTGTCTATTGAGCATACACCATAATCTTGGAGATATCTATGTCAGGGATCAACCAAGCTGCCTTGTTTTCCTTCTGCACATGCCTTCCTAAGACGGACACAAACTTCTTCATCCTTGCCTTCATGTCTTGGACTATCTTCGGAGCATATCTGGATAGATTAATAAACTTGAGACTGTACTCCTTAATAGTCATCCCTCCTTGCTTCAAGTTCACGAACTCATCAACCATTGCCTCTCTCAACTTTTGAGGAAAGAAGTGGTCAAGGAAGGTGATGATGTTCATGCTCTAATAAGAAAGCGGTCACTGTCAGCAATTAACCTAACCAAAGGTTAGGGTCAAATCCACAGGAAATACAGGGCTTGACTATGAGAATTCACTATCAATCATTTCGAGTATTTATGACTAAAATATCCAAATTGGGGGGGTTGTGATTTGAAAATAGAAATATAATAAATACTATGCTACTATGCGAAGAAACACTCAAATTTAGGGACAACTTGGGAATTGTGTTCCCCATGGTTCGTTGACTTGATTACCTTAGACAATATAACTATAATTAGGAATTTCCATATAGGATGGTAACTTAGGTTCTTCCAGCCCTCTTGTCAAGGTGAAGGTCAAATTTCACCATGGCGCGTGGTCGGCAACCATGGTGTGCCAACTAACTGTTACCCATTGTCCTAGTCAACCTCCCCTTGGTAAGGTTTGGTTGATTAGACAAGAACATATCAATCGAATCCTGTCATCTACTTTTCTTTTCCTATTCGTCACTACCTTAGTCAGGATCGTGATAATAGGCGGGGTTTGGTGTTGGCCACCATTACTTCCCTTTTCCTGTTCATCACTACCTTGGTCAGGATCGTGATAGTAGGCAGGGTTTGGTGTTGGCCACCACCAAACAACAATCAAAATGAAGGGAAATAAACAATACATGCAAAACCCCAATCATAGAGATGCAATTAATCTAGGTTAGCTTAAGTCAACTACCCATGGTTTCCACAACCCCAAGTTGTAGGTGCTTAGCTACTCATGGCTAAGGCAAAATCAACAACAATGTATGTAAAAGACATATTTGAGAGTTTACCCAAAATAATGGAAAACAAAAACACCTTCAAGTTGGAAACCACAAGCTTTGTATTTTCAAGTTGGAAACCACAAGCTTTGTTGGTTTTACCTTAGCCTGAAGTCATGGGAAAGGTTTGAAGAGCCATGGCATCCCAAGAAGGATGTCTCGTAAAGCACCTCCCTCAGTGTTTGGGTAAACTGATGAAGGTGGTTTAGGGATCCTCAGATTCTTGCCCATAAAACAGAACATGTCTCTGTAAGGTTTCCAACAAATCTCTTGTAATGTAGAGCTTTTGTTCGGTCATTATGCAAATCAACCAGCAACATAAAATCAACCAACAAAAACAAAAATAAAAGTAAAATACAAAAGAGTTTAGAAATTAATACTTGAACTAACTAATAGTAAAATTAAGTCAAAACCTAGCCTTATTCCTCAGCAACGGCGCCATAATTTTTGATAATGTTCACCTCCAAAAGAAAGCGGTCCTTATCAACAATTAACCTAACCGAAGGTTAGGATCGAATCCACAAGGAATACATAGCTTGACTACAAAAATTCACTATCAATTAATTCGAGCATTTATGCCTAAAATTTCCAAATTGGGGGGGGGTTGTGATTTGAAAACAGAAATAAAATAAATACTATGTTACTATGCAAAGAAACACTCAAATTTAGGGACAACTTGGAATTGTGTTTCCCATAGTTTGTTGACTCGATTATGGTAGACAACATAACTATAATTAGGAATTCATATGCAGGACGGTAACTTAAGTTCTTCCAGTCCTCTTGTGAAGTTGAAAGTTGAATTTCACTATTGCGCGTCGTCGGCAACCATGGTGTGCCAACTAATGGTTACCCATTGTCCCAGTTAACTTTCCCTTAGTCAAGCTTGGTTGATTAGACGAGAACATATCAATCGAATCCTTTCATTTACTTCTCTTTTCCTATTCATGACTATCTTGGTCAAGATCGTGATAGTAAGCGGGATTTGGTTTTGGTCACCACCAATCAACAATCAAAATGAAGGGAAATAAACAATACATGCAAAACCCCAATCATAAAAATGTAATTAATCTAGGTTATCTCAAGTCAACTACCCATGGTTCCCACAACCCCAAGTTGTGGGCGCTTAGCTACTCATGGTTAAGGCAAAACCAATAAGAATGCAAATACAAAATATAGTTGAGAATTTTACCCAAAGCAATGAAGATAGATAACACTATAAGTTGTAAACCACAAGCTTGATAGATGGAGAATGAATACAATGTAAGATTTGCAATCCCTAAAAGTGAGTTTTCCAATAGAAAATGAGAATCTACACTAAAACCCTAAAATATTCTAGAGAAAACATTCAAAATCTCAAGTCTGGAATCTCTCTTCAAAATAAACCCTAACATAAAGTATATATAGTATTTACAAACTTAACCCTGAAAATTACACAAAAAAGATAGTAGGTACGTCTCACAGGTACGACTTACAAGGTGACCTACGATTGTAATCGGGGTCTTATATCATGCATTTGGCATTTTAGACTTGACTGTTATGACCCATTGGTACGAATCGTTGCTTGGGCTATGGCTCGTATGCTCTTCTCGTAGTTTAGGCCTTCAGTTTTTGGTCCAAAATTTTGGCTCTCTGTTTCTTACTACAAGTCCACCTATACAAGTCATAGTCAAATCGATGATTCGTATGGTGGCCTCGTAAGGCTAACCACCACTAAGCAGATTTCTTATTTTTGCTCTCTGTTTCTGGCTACGAAATCACCCTACGACTTGTAGCTTGGGCTACGACTCATAGGTGAGCTCATATGTCCTGCACTTCGGCAAAATCTGTAATTTTCTCCCAAAATCATGTCAACCTACCTTTTCTGCAATAAAAACACAAAACACATAATAACCATAAAAAGTTACATTAAGAACTCACAAAATCCCTTGATTTAGGCATCAAATGTGTTGTATTTTGACAGTACATCAACACCCTCAACTTAGAACTATTGCTTGTCCTCAAACGACGACTCAATCTAAGCAGACAATGAGAAACACATAGTAGTTATAATAATGACATATACATCATTTACTCTAATACGACGACTCAATCTAAGCAGACAATAAGAGATACATAGCAGTTATACCCATGGCATATACATCATTTACTCTAATATAGGTACCCAACTTTTATTTTTCAAAACCAGATTGCAAAGCTACTAAGCAAAACAAAAACACAAAGATGTATCTGGCAACACAACTATGATAAGCTAAGGAGCATCAACCATACATAATCACTAGGTTAGTCATATGCTAATCAAGAAGTGCAAATGCCCTCACAGAAAAGAAGTCCCTCTTACTCAAAAAGCATTTATAATTCAGGGACTAAGCAAGCATTCTCACTCTCACAAATGAAATTCATGCAAAATGACTAACACCATAGGCTTGCTATATACACTACTTCTGGATTGGTGACAAAATGGATTTGGATCACGTTAGGACTTAATGGCTTGTAGCATAGGCTCATAGGGCTTCTATACTCAACTTTCGGATTGGTAAAAAAGTGGCTTTGGATCACTTTAGGACTTATTGGCTTGTAACATAGGCTCATAGGGCTTTGGTATGGCATTTTAGGCAAGTAGTGACTAAAAACTATCCTTGAACCATGTTTAACCATACTTTTACCTTCATGACACAACCATTTTCACTAAATTCACCCTTATTCTCCTACTTCAAGCTTTCCCCTGGTGCTTTCATTCTCTTTTTCAGCTTTGCCTTATTTTTTACTTCATTTTTGCAATTCTCTTCAATCCAAGACACTTTTCTTTTCATTTTCCTCACCCAGCTCATGCCTTTTCATTTCTTTCTTTATTTCCCAACTAACCACCTCATTTTCATTACTTTACCACAACAAAGGCCACCCTCAACTTAGGTTTTTAGCCTAAAGTGAAGTACACAATATCTATTCCCCAAACCAGAGCCACTATTTGTAGCCATCCTCAACTTAGGCTTTCAGCCTCAATCAAGGTTCACATGTTCAAGGATAGACTAGGGCCAATATCAAGGTATTTCATAAAATAAGGCTAAGCTAGGCTAGGTGTCAAGAAAGAATGAGTGCATGAAAGGCTCAAACATTTGGAAGAAGGGGTTCACTAACACATTTGGTAGGTCATTTAGGATAAAGTAGGCTCAACAGAAGAACAAAGACCTAAGATCCCTTCCAAAGCAACCACATCACCAAACCAATCTTGGAGTAATAAGGTAAGTTCTGAGTCCATCTATGATACATGAATGTGGTAAAATAAGCTCACAATACACGTGGCATTGCACGCACTATCAAGTATAGACTCACAGGTCATGCTTCAAGTCTCAACTTACTTTTTCATTATCAGAACAAACATCACCAGATAATCAATATGCATGATTGCATCAATAACCAATAATCTCAAAAATATTTTGGGTACCGAATTTTCATCAAAATGTAAAAAACATTTAAAAACTATGCATACGCCATAAGATATTACTATTATGTATCTTCCAATTATCTATACTACCTAGACATGCCAGTTCAACAGAAAGTTAAACATCCATAAGGAAAAAGAAACACGGCAAGAAAACCTTGGGATCAAAAATAAGGAAAGTTATGGACTTGAGGTTACACAGACTTCACCCTAATCTGTAACTTCCCACACCCTACCAAAATAAGATACTTTCTCCTCAAAGTAAAACACATACTAAAGCCAAATAACTGACACACACAGAGACACACACACACATATATATACACATTAAAAACCAAAATTTCAAAACTAAAAATTCAAAACAAAAGTAAGAACAACATTCAACACAAAACATTTAAACATAACCAAAAACAACATAACAAAAATATTGTCTAACAAAAAGAACAAAGTATCCATAAACGAAAAGTAAGGGTTGGGGTTAAAATATCAAACATCATGGTTCTCAAGCACCGATTTCTATCTGGTTGGTAGGGTCCTAAGTCATGACCTTCTCCGTAGTTGTTTGGGCTATAGCTGCAAGTGAGCTACCCTCTCCATGTGTCGTATGCTGCACCCAAGTGAGCTACCCTCTCCATGTGTTGTCTATTGCGCCCTGTCTCTCTGTATGGCCTCCTTTAATGCTGCTGGTTTATCATGTCTAGGCCTTTTTTGGCTCATCTCTGGGTCATTTGTCTCGAGGAGCCTTTTTCCATCGGCATGCGAGTAGTCAACTAACCAGTCAAAAATCTCATCACCCGCCAGTGCCACCTCGGGGACTGCAATAGAGGCTGCTAATATCTGTAATAAGTCGACCTTAAACTTAGCCAACTTCTCTATCACTGCGCTTATGTCAGCAGGCTGAGCACCCTCAAGCCTCCTCTGGACTCTCGCCTCGAATGCATCTACACGGGCATCCACCGCTCTAACCCTCTGATCTATTAAATCATGGGCGAGTGCCTTTGCTCTCTCCTTTAAGTCCTGTACGGTCTGGTAAACCCATGGTTTGACCTAAGCCACTAGAGTCTGTAGCCTGAAATCCATTGTAGATGCGCACCAGTTCCTGTAAAGCAATAGTAGAGATAAGAGAATCAACCTGCATGGAAGATGCCAGTGCGGGAGTACTGGAGGACAGTGCCAACTCAAGCTCAACAACTGGGGAAGGCTTTGCAGTAGCTAGAGTAGTACCGGTGGTGGCTGGAGTCGGAGGCCCAACAAGGAATGGATTTGGGATGGCCGAAAAAGTTGCTCGCGGTAGGGCCACTGGGTTCTCATCAGCCTTAATCAAGCTAGGATCCATGGTACATGTGGCCTCTATGTGTTGGTCCCGATGGGGGTTGACACGAACACTTATTGCACTGCATAAATGGTGGATCAAAATAGGGAACGACAGTGAGATGCTCATCCGGACGACAGACTCATGAATATACTCAGAGATAATTCAGGCCCAATCTATCTCATAACCAGCTAGGATGCTGGCTAATAACACAGCTCACTCTAGGGTGATTACATTATCCATGAAAATAGGCTGGATATGCAAATGGATAATTGACCACCAAAACTTGGCCAGGAAAGAGAGGTGGGCTTTCACTATCGGATCAACGTGGCTTATGACCTATGTCGGCTCAAATCCTCCTTGTATATTTGACTAGCAATCTAATCATGCAGCTTGACTTTGGCCCCAACGTCTTTCTCATTCATCATTTTTCTCATTTTGGAGATTCGACCATTTTACTCTGCAGTGGACTGAGGCACTCTGTAGTTGGGCCCGAACTGAACCTGTCGGATCATCTCCTCCGAGATGTCAACTCTTCAACCCCTGATTGAAACCACTCGTAATCGAGGCTGCTCAATAGCCTTCTTGTTCTTTGGTAGGCCTTGGAGAAGTGTGGCAAAGTAGGCAGCATAAAACTCACAGACAAGAAAGGGGTATACTTGCCCAACTGCTATGTATTCCATCGTAATCTGTGTCTATCTATCTCCGCATCTAACCTCGGTACCCTATCCAAACCAGAGTCATTTAGCCTGGACTCCTCGTGGAACTGTCTAACTGGTTTGTCCTATCCTTTTGGCTCTAACTCCTTATCGTAGATCTATTTCATTCCTGCAACACACCATCTAGGGTTGGCTAGGGGTTGTGATTGTACTTCCTCCTGCTGAGCTTGTGACCCCTCCTCAGAGTCTATCTCGGTATGTGTGGGGGTCATCTGCGGTGAGCTACTATCGGACCCATCACCATTGCCCTCCTTCTCAAACTGGGAGGGACTCTCAACTTCTATCGGGGGGACTCAAGTTTGAGGCATATTTGCCTCAGGTTCTATTCTGACTCTGTGGACTTTCACAGAGCCTTTCGATTGTTCAGTTTTAGAGGACTAATCAATCAACCTCCTTTGAAATGTCTTGATTGCTCGTTTATCCTTCGGAGGCATTATACCCGAAGACTAACCACACATTAGCATGTGAACCTTAAAATGTTTGATTAAGCAATGATCACATAACAAAGGACCAGAAATAGAAATATTTAATCATTGAAATTAAAAGAAAAGTCACTGATACAGTTAAGGGTTTTTAGATACGTGGCATAGGTACGCCTCATACCTACGAGTCATAACCTGGACTTGTATCAATTTCCAGAGGCATTTTATAGACACAAGTCAGGTCTACAAGACCCGCACTACGACTCATAGTAGGAACTATAACCCATAAGTGGGTCTCATGTGGTAAGTTTCAAGGCAGCATATATGTCTGTTATTTCTTACGAGAGATAACTACGACTCGTAAGACATCCTATGAGTCGTACCTGGCCTCATATTAGAACACAACAGACACCTGTAGTGCCTGTACATTTACCACACAACCCAACACAAATTAAACAACCTCAAGCATAATTTAAAACAGGTCTCAACTAGTCCCAAAGGTCCGACAAATGTAACCATGTGCATGAATACTCAAACCACTGTTTCCCAATAACTATATCACTAATTGACAGTTAAACACTGACTTCCCAATGCATTCGAAAGTCGCTCACAAATATTTGATCCTAGAGAATTAACATCAGTATAAAATCAGTAGAGCTCAAAAGGGATCATACCTATTTTCAACACAATTAATACACACCAGATTCACACTCTACTTTAACATGAGTTTACAAATTGATCAACCAAAATACATGCAGTCAACACATATGATCAACATGTCAATATCACAGTTAGCCCTCGAAGAAAATATCACCATTCCAAAACAATACTCAGGCATTTAAATCAACTCAACACTAGTTCTCATATCCACACAAGCATATTCTCACGGGCTTTCCAATATTCTCACTAATCACAGAGTCATCCAACAATATAAGAAAATTATAACATGAGTGTGCAAAATTTAGACAAGGAAACATACCAATAGAGAGAATACTAAATGAATGGAAGCACTGATAGAGTGAGTGTACAAAATTTAGACAAGGAAACATACCAACGGAGAGAATACTAAGCGAATAGAAGTACCGATAGAGAAATGGGGATGTCAAAACCCTAGAAAGTAGGCCTGCCAAAAAATATCACCAGAAAATGATGTGGGTTGATAGAAATGTGATCTGAATAGTTAAAAAAAGGTATTAGGAAAGCTTTTGGGGGAAATATATTATCAGATGTTGAGAAATTAGGGGCCAAATAAATTTTGACCCCTTATATACTCAATCCGGGTCAACTTTTAAAATTTCGCATATCGGGCCTACAAAGCCCTGACTACAACTTGTAGGATGTCTTAGGACTTGTTGGTCCTGGTCTCGTAGCAGACCCAACACTTCAAAAAAATTTAGAATCCATACCTGGGCACTATGAACCCCACTTAGGACTCGTAGGTTCCTGGTCTCATAGCAAACCCAACATTTAGAAAAATTCAAAATTCATACTTGGGTACTACGAACCACACTTATGGCTCGTAGGGGAAGCTACGAATCGTAAGGTTGGCTCATAGTGTGTATGCCAACTTTAAGTCCTTACTATTTTCCTCTACGACGCATGACTGTGAGTCATAGTGGTGACTACCACTAATAAGCCTGCTCGTAGAGGCTGCTTCAAGTGTTATTTCTTCAACTCTTCAACTTTTGGTCAGTTCCTGCAAATCACTCTTAAAGATACACCAATGCCTGGAATAATATAACTGATCCAATGTCTCGACATGTTAAAACAAGCATCAAACTACTACCTAACAATTCAAACAAATGTCATAAACCTAAAACAGTCCAAAAATATAAGAGATACTTGGGTTGCCTCCCAAGAAGCGCCTTATTTAATATCATGGCTCGACTTTGGCATCGTCCATCATAAAAAATCTTTAAAGGCCTAAGCCTCACTCTTTAACTCATCCGGATGTTTCATTGACTGGCAGATGTCGAACACGACCTCTGTATCATTGACCCTGAAACAAAGCTGACCCGAATCTATATCCACCAAAGCTCTCCCGGTGGATAGAAATGGTCTTCCCAATATAATAGATACCTCGAAATCAACCTCACAATCAAGGATCACAAAGTCTGTGCGAAAGATAAATTTATTAACCTTAACAAGCAAATCAATAAGTATTCCCTCCGACTTTTTAATAGTTTTATCTGCTATGAGCAATTGCATTCTTGTCGGAGTAGGAGTACCAAGACCAAGCTTTTTGAACACTGTAAGAGGCATTAGGTTAATACTTGCTCCTAAGTCGCACAATGCTCTTGCAAATTCAACATCACCAATGGTGCAAGGGATGGTGAATGCACCGGGGTCCTCTCATTTTTGAACAAGGCATTTAGTTATGATTGCACTACATTGTTGGAGCTCTTGTGAGAACTCTTAGGTCAAAGTGCGCTTCTTTGTCCTTCATATATTTGGCGTACCTGGGCATCCTCTCCAAAGCTTCTAGAAGGGGAATGTTGATGGATAGTTTCTTCAACAATGAGAGGAAGTGCTTGAATTTTCCCTCTTCTTCCTTTTTCTTAAGCCTTTGAGGGAAAGGAGGAAGAGGTTTTGGAATCAACTTAACTTTTTTTGTTCTCCCTCACTTCTTCTTTTTGCATCCCAACACTCTCCAAACCTTCTCCCTCAACCGCAACTTCCCCATCAATATCCTTCTCACAAGCTTCATGTCCATCATTCATTGGATTTTGAACCGTATTGCTTGGTATGGTGCCCTTTTGGAGTTGGTTTAATTGTGAAGAAACTTGCCCAAATTGCTGTTCCAATTGTTTAATAGCCAAGAGTGAGACTCTATTTTTTGATTGATGCTTGAAATATTTGATGTAATTCCCTTCAAGGTCTCATCTTGGTGATCGGCTCTTTTCAACAACTTGTCAAACATCTCTTCAAGACTCGAGGTGCTTGGCACGGCATCACAATTGTGGAGTGGAACATAAGGACCATTTCTATAGTCATATCTTCTACCCCATTCGGCATTTGACACTCTCTCTTTCATAGTAGCCACCTCAGTTGTCTCTATAAGCATCATCATAGTTGTAGTTCCGACCTTGATTCCCAGAACCTTACCTCTAATAGTCCGAGTTTGACCCTTGGGGGTTATTTCAAAAACTCACCGCTTGGTTACGCATGAAATAAGCATCTTCATCAAAGAATAGATCTTCATATATAGGAGCCTTAGGAGGTTGTGAGTGATTGCTTAGACACTTGCTTGGTTTTGCTTCAAGACCAAGTCCATACTCGTGCGAAGTTGAGCAAGTTGTTCCATAATCTCTTCATTGACTTTTGCTTGCTCATTGTTAGTGTTGATCACACAAGAAGTATTCATTGCACCTTACTCTCTCTGACCCCATGCTCTATTGGTTTTAACCACTTGTTCCATCCTTACGGCTATCAATGCAAAAGGTTAGTCAAGAAATATGCCTACCATGATTGTGTTAGCGCAAGCGTGACTATTCTCGTCAAGTGCCCGATAGAAGATCTTAACCAAGGCATCATCAACAATCTTATGATCAGGAACCATCCTCAAGCATTTGGGGAATCTTTCCCATGTAGTGCTAATAGATCACCCGGTAATTGCTCAAAGTTGTTTATTTGATCTTTGAGTTTTAGCTTCTTTGATCTTGGAAAATATCTCTCTAAAAACACTCTCTGAAGCTCTGCCCAACTTGTTATGGTACCCGGAGGAAGATCAGACAACTACCCAGCTGCATTACCAGGTAGTGACAATGGAAACACCCACAAACCAATGGCATCAAGAGAAAGATTTTGTGTTCCCATGACACTCTTGCAAACAAAGACAACATTATGAAGATGGAGATAGGGATCCTCTGAAGGTAGCCCTTTGAAGAAACCACAGTTTTGGAGCATTTGAAGTATTCCACTTGACATCGAGAACTTAGCATCTACCGGTAATAGAGACAGCACTATAGCACCAGTAACATCCATAGCCATAAGGTTTAAGCAATATTGGTTCCAACCATAAGCGTTCTCATTTAAATCACTAAGTTGTGGCCTATTATCCCTCGTGGGTGGATTTTCTTCTCGTCCCATCTCATCATTTACATTCATTTCTTCCTCAACCGTGATATCCTCATTCACCTAAGTCATTCTTCTAAAGAGTCTATGGATCTCCAAATTGACCAGAGCTAAGGAATTGCCTTGGCTCCTTGTCTTGGGCATACAACCTAGTACACTCTGCAAATCAAATAAACAATAAAAACAAAGATAAAAGTAAAATACAAGAGAGTCTAGAAATCAATACTTAAACTAACTAATAGCGAATTCAAGTCAAAACCTAGTGGTATTCCCCGGCAAAGGTGCTATAATTTTTTATGGTGTTCACACTCAAATAAGAAAGCAGTCGTTGTCAACAATTAACCTAACCGAAGGTTAGGGTCGAATCCACAGGGAATACAGGGCTTGACTACAAGAATTCATGATCAATCATTTCGAGTATTTATGACTAAAATCTCCAAATGGGCGGGGGGTTTATGATTTAAAAACAGAAATAAAATAAATACTATGCTACTATACGAAAAAATACTCAAATTTAGGGACAACTTGAAATTGTGTTTCCTATAGTTCATTGACTCAATTACGCTAGACAACATAACTATAATTAGGAATTGGCATGCAGGACAGTAACTTAGGTTCTTCTAACCCTCTTGTAATGTTGAAGGTCGAGTTTCACCATGGCGCGTGGTCGGCAACCATGGTGTGCCAACTAACGGTTACCCATTATCCCCGTTAACCTTTCCTTAATCAGGCTTGGTTGATTAGATGAGAACACATCAATCGAATCCTGTCATTTACTTCTCTTTCCTATTCATGACTATCTTGGTCAAGATCGTGATAGTAAGCGGGATTTGGTTTTGGTCACCACCAATCAACAATCAAAATGAAGGAAAATAAATAATACATGCAAAACCCCAATCATAGAAAATGCAATTAATCTAGGTTATCTCAAGTCAACTACCCATGGTTCCCACAACCCCAAGTTGTGGGTGCTTAGCTACTCATGGCTAAGGAAAAACCAACAAGAATGCAAATACAAAACATAGTTGATAATTTTACCCAAAGCAATGAAGATAGATAACACAACAAGTTGCAAACCATAAGCTTGATAGATAGAGAATGAATACAATGTAAGATTTGCAATCCTCAAAAGTGGGTTTTCAAATAGAAAATGAGTTTACACTAAACCCTAAAATATTCTAGAGAGAATATTCAAAGTCTCAAGTCTGGAATCTCTCTTCAAAATAAACCCTAACATAAAGTATATATAGTATTTACAAATTTAACCCTAAAAATTACACAAAAAAGATAGTAGGTACGTCTCACAGGTACGACTTACAAGGTGACCTACGATTGTAATCGGGGTCTTATATCATGCATTTGGCATTTTAGACTTGATTAGCAGCAGGTACGTCTCACATGTATAACTCGTAGGGTGACCTGTGAGTCATAATCGAGGCCTCGTATCAAGCACTTGGCATTTTTTACTTGGTTGTTTTGACCCACTGGTACGAGTCATTGCTTGGGCTACGACTCGTATGCTCTTTTTGTAGTCTAGGCCTTCAGTTTTGATCCAAAATTTTGGCTCTCTGTTTCTTGCTATGAATCCACCTATACGAGTCATGACTCGTAGGGTGGTCTCGTAAGGCTAATCTCTACTTAGTAGATTTTTATTTTTGCTCTCTATTTCTGGCTATGAGATCACCCGATAACTCGTAGTTTGGGCTACGACTCATAGGTAAGCTCGTATGTCCTGCACTTCAGCAAAATTTAGAATTTTCTCCCAAAAATATGCCAACCTACCTTTTCTGCAATAATAACACAAAAACAAATAAAAATCATAAAAAGTTACATGAAGAACTCATAAATCCCTTGTTTTATGAATCAAATGTGTTGTATTTTGACAGCACATCAGAAGGCAGCTTCAAACTCCTCCCACTCCGCAGGCTCAGCATCCTCACCTTTACTATCTTCCCATTGGTTGTAACAAACATTTGCAATATCCTTCAGCTGGTAGGAGGCAAGCTCAACTCCTTCAATCTTAGTGGCGTGCATAGCTCTAAGGACCTTATACATCTCATCAATGAAGTTTTTCTAGTCCTCCTCAACCTTTAACCCCTTATACACTGGCGGCTTTATCCTCAAGAAATCTCTAAGTCAGGTTGTAGCTGAGGACTCCTATGAGCTAGAGCTGGGAGTTTAAGGACCTCGTCTGTTACCCTGGGAGGACACTAGTTGAGTCAGCATAACGATGGCTCCCCTAACTCTGCCTTTGAGATGGGAGCTGGCTGGGGTTGTGCAGAGGGCGCCTGTTAGACCTCAGCACTCCTGGCAGGACATCCCCATCTCTGCGTCTCTGTCTAAACCGAGACCTCTGGTTGGGGATTCTCAGCAGTTAGGTCTGAGGCATCTCTCTGAGCAACTGTTCTTTTTGCGACATATTCTGCAAATATATAACGCACGAATTAGAATGAGATTTGCAAAGAGTTAAACGCTATCGTACGAACTCAGATCACTGAAGACGGGTAATACTTCCTAATGTACTATAGCCTCCTGCTTATGAAGTGTGGTGCACAACATACTCATAAACAAGACTCTACTAGACACGGCTTTATAGACTCCCTAGGATACTCAAACTTTGTGCTCTGATACCAAGTTTGTCACGCCTCAGAAGGGTACCCTAGACGTAACTGGTACTCAGAGACTATTGCTAGCCCCCAAGCGAACCACCTAGTCTCATCACATTTGTTCAATCAGTTGATTAGAGAAAGATATTAAAGAATAATCTAAGCTATCAGTGGGCTACAAGACTCATCAATTTTGTCTATCACATGGAACAAGATTAACAAAGGATGCAGTTTAAAAAAAAAGAAAAGGGGAAAAGAACCCCAGTGTCAACCATCATCTATATGTGTCTATGAAACCTCTATAACTATTGTCTAAGAAGGTACCATGACAGGTCATGGCTACCATAACTTAAAAGAAAATAACACTGATAAATAAAAGAAAGAACCATCCTCCAAATACAGGGGAGGACTCACCACGTCTCTGGCTGAAAGTTTGTGAACCTCAACAATTCGCCTGCTAAAGTCCTTTGTCTATTGAATCTGCATCATGAAATGATGCAGTGCCAAAAGGGCATTAGTACTTGGAATATACTGTATGTAAAATGGACTAAAGTAAACAGTATAGGTAAAAAAATATGAAATGACATTAGCTCTTTGGTTACTCAACCTCAACTCAGGAAAAAGGGATAGAAAACTATCACATCATCAATCAAGACTCATACCATCACATCATCATCAGAGTACTATCAACAGGAAACCTATCTGGGAGTTTCTCTAACCGACAACCACCACCTATGAGCCGTAGTGATATAATGAAGAGACATTATTGCCGCATCCGTCTAGTACCTTGCCAAGGTAAAGAACGAGTCTATCAGTGGATCCATAAGTCCATCAAGTCCTCTTTTGGGACAAGGAAATGCCTATTTTCATGGTCCAATCCTCTCCTACGCTGGCCATATAGTTAATAGGTGTGAGTGGGACTCACTCTCACCTATTTCGGTGCTCAATACTCCTCCAATGACTCGACTTGCTCATAAACTGTCAATCAATCAAGAGTTTCCATCACCTAGCCTCTTCGGGCAAGAAACCTCAACTCATTTCATCATCTATCAACTCAAAGAGTAGAATTACTCTTTCAATCCCATTTAGACTATAGAACAACAACATACCCAGTGGAATCCCACAAGTGGAGTTCGGGAGGGTAGAATGTACACAGACCTTACCACTACCTCATAGAGGTAGAGAGGTTGTTTCCTGGAAACCCTCGCCTCAAAAACCCATAAGCAGAATAAAATAGATATGAAAGACAAGGAAGAATGCAAAGTAAATACAAAAGCAATTCATACTAAAGACACATGATGATATACAGATACAATATATTTAACATATATAAGGCTAATAATAGCAACACAAGATATAAAGGCATGACTAACCTAATACCCTACTATACTCCATAGCTGGACAACAACCTAACCCTACTAACCTATTAACCTATTATTCTAATTTGCAACCTCCACTCCTTCCTATCTAAGGTCATGTCCTCTGTGAGATCAAGTTTCACCATATCTAGCCTGATCACCTCCTTCGAATACTTCTTTGGTCTACCTCTATTCCTCTGAGTAACTCCTAAATCCAACCTCTCGTACCTCTGAATAGGGGCATCGACGCTTCTCCTCTCCACATGTCCAAACTATCGCAATCTCTCTTCCCTCATCTTTGTTAGCCATAGGGGCCACCTAGCCTCTCCTGAATGGACTCATTCCTAATCTTATCACACCTGGTATATCCACACATCCATCTTAACATCCTCATCTCCGCGACCTGCATCTTCTGAACATGTGAGTTTTTTATTGGCCAATACTCCACCCCATATAGCAAGGACGGTCTAACCACCATCTTGTAAAACTTACCTTTGAGTTTCGGTGGTATCTTTTTATCACACAATACTCTAGAGGGAAGCCTCCATTTAGTCCATGCTGCTCCAATACGGTTTGTGATATCATCGTTGATATCGTCACTACTTTGGATGATGGACCCAAGATACTTAAAATTTTCTCTCTTAGGAATAGGTTGAGTATAAAGTCTCTCATCAATGTCTGCTTCATCACCCGTAACACTAAATTTGCACTCCAAGTACTCTATTTTGGTCTTGCTCAGTTTGAACCCTTTGGTTTCCAAGGATTGTCTCCAGACCTCCAATCTATCATTAACTTTAGCCCGAGTCTCATCAATCAATACTATGTCATCTGCAAATAGCATACACCATGGAATCTTCTCTTGAATAGACCGTGTCAGATCATCAATCACCAAGGCAAACAAAAAAGAGCTTAATATAGATCCTTGGTGAAGTCCCATCTCAACAGAAAAATACTCTAAGTCTTCTCCCACCGTTCTTACTCGAGTGTTAACTTTATCTTACATGTCTTTTATCACCCTAATATATGTCATCAGGATATCTTTCACCTCTTGGTACCTCCATAGGGCATCTCTCGAAACTTTTTCGTAGGCCTTCTCGAGATCAATGAACACCATATGGAGGTCCTTTTTTCTTTCCCTATATTTCTCCACTAATCTCCGAACAAGATGAATAGCTTTAGCAGTCGATCGGCCTGGCATAAATCCAAACTGATTCTCTGAGATAGACACTACTTTTCTCACCCTCATCTCCACTACTCTCTCCCAGACCTTCATAGTGTGACTTAGCGGCTTAATACCCCTATAATTGTTACAGATTTGAATGTCCCCCTTGTTCTTGTACAATAGAAGCATTGTACTCCTCTTTCATTCATCGAGCATTTTGGCGGTCTTCATAATAGTATTAAATAATCTAGTCAACCACTCTATGCCATCCTCGACCATGTATTTTTAAAACTCTATGGAATCTCATCGGGTCCGATCGCCCTTCCTCTC
>DF357988.1:94111-115041 GCA_000787875.1 Solanum virginianum
AAGTTATGGGTTAAGCCCAATTATGTTCTATGATATGATTTCGATAAGGTGTTGGTTATGATAATATTGTGATTACATATATATCTATTGATTTTGGCTCTTTGAGCTTTTTGGTTGCTTGCACCATTTTGATCTATGAATGGGCTATTCCTATGCATGGACATTATGACTACGAAAGTATGGCTTTGGCATTTGAGCCAATGTATATTATGAATGATGTTTGGCTTTTAAGCCCAACTGTGCATTGAAATGTTTTGTCAAAACTTATATCTCTTCGAAACCATGTATAACTACGTATATTATAAGTATTCTTGTGGGATGACAACTTAGCACCGATGGAAGGAGGGTCCTCTCTCTTTCCTTAAACTATATGCCTAGCATAGGTTCCTTTTTGAAATAGTAGGCTCGTAAGGAAAGATGCCTCTGAAATGGGGTTACTCGTAAGGAGAAGAAATGATATGATATGTTTTTATATGAAAATCCTATCTAAAATGGAAAGCCCATATGGAATGTTGCTTCATACGAAATGGGAGGCCCATAAGGTGAAGCATGTTTACCCTTGGCAAGTAAACCACCTCTTTATCGATGAGGGTTAATCATCTGAATTCCAAGTAATAGATCGCTTGGTCAACTTATGTCAGTTGATGTTTCATCCCCGATGTATAAATATGAGCATCATATGCATTTCATGCATCATGAATTTTATAGCATCTTTTTATATTACATTCCTTGCTATAAATCTCCTTCTATATTATGTGCCCTTGCCATCTAACATTGTATGCAAATTTTTATAAGTTACATGCATTGCACCCCACATACTTAGTACATTCAAATGTACTAACGTATACTTTTGCCTGCATAATCTCACTATGTAGGACTGGAGATTACTTTCATTAATCTTTACAATAACCGTGTGGCTGGTTGTACGGCTGGTGCGTGAGGTAAGGTTGGCGTGGGAGGGAGCATTTGGTTAAGTATGGTGCGATAGCCCTTCTCAAATACCTTGGCAAGCTTCACTGGCCATGTGGCCAGGCGTGACTCTTCTTCCATCAACATTTATGCCTAAGTCTTGCTTCACGGCTTTTTATGTTATCTATACATTGAGGGTGAGCCCGAAACATGTCTTGAACCCCGTCCTATCTTATGACTAGATGCATTGTTGGACATCTTGTAGACTCTCATCGAATCTACATATTATGTGTTATATCTGAACCTTATGATCATGGTTATCTTTTGGTTATAGCTATCATGGATTGAATATGAAAATTATGATATGTATATGTATATTTGATGGGGAAATATGGAAGATCCTAAGTCCCGAATTGCCTCCATAGCGTAAGTCATACTTACCCGCCCCTTAGAACTTATGTGCTTAAGTGTTATGTGAATCCATGCTAATCCCTTTCCCTTTGATATCCCCATAGCGTGAGTCCTACTTTCCCGTCCCTTAGAACTATGTGTTTACTGTTTATGTATGCTTCCGAACTGATGATGTGAATATGAATACTTTAAGGCTTGTTTGGGGACCCTCAGGTTCCCATTCGCCATGTCACTCCTAGACCCTAGGTCCCGGTCGTGACAGGTTCGTTCTTGGAATCAAAAGCTTGTTCTTGAGGTTCTTGAAATTGATTGAAAGGTTTGATAGTGTATTGGGAGGATTTTGAGAGTGTTTCTTGAGAGTTTGAAGGTGAAAAACGGCTAAGTATAGAAGTATTCACGTTTAACTGGGCATTGGGTTATTACCCAAATGCCCTTGGACGAAACAAGAAAACTGGAGAAAATTTTGCATTGGTTCGCGCCCAGGCGTGACGCGGACCAGGCGGCTGCCCCATTAACACTACTGCGCGCCCCCAGGCGCGTCACGGCCTGGGCATGCAAGCTCTCTGGAATTCGTCCCATTGCGAAAATTATTTTTCGCTATGGGTCTTCTAAAATTAGGGGTCTATCCTTTTTCCACTCAATTTTCCCCCCTGAATGAGAATATGAAGTCGAATTTCCGGAATCCAATACGGATTTTGAGATATACAAAAAGTCCACTTATGAGGCTTTACGAAGCACATGATGGGTGTTTCATGTTTGGTATAAGACAATTCAGGTTGTGGTTGGACATTGCATAAGCTCCCGTTTGGCTATAATTATTTTTTTATAATACTAGTATTTTTCCACATAGATCTTGAACCACTTTTAATAAGTTACTTATCAATTCAGTTGGAGTAATAATATTAAGATTCTAATTTAAGGCACCAAGATCACTAATTGGTTTAGTTTCTTGTTAAACAAGACAAGTTAATACGCAATCAAAATTATACTAATAATTTATTCAAAAAGAAAATATGATTTGTATCAGTTAATCTGATTGGATTTTAGAATTAAAATTCTTGATTGCATGATGTTCTGACAGTGATAATTATGGTTTTGCTATATTAGATGTCAATCCTAAATTTCACCACATAAATGTGAATGTGGTATACCTCTAAAAATTAAAACATTCCAGTTGAAGGTTAATTTGTCCCAATTAAAATCTATATATTGTGTATATTAGACATCAGTGGTATTAATATATGATAATGATAATAATGCACCAGTGAGACGTTCCTACGTTAAGGTTTATTTTTGTTTTCTGTTGGTGCGATTAGCTTTCATATGGAGCTCCAATTAATTAAGATTTGTGTTGAGTATAATTTATTAAAAACAATGATCATTAATTAATTCATATTCAATATTCAAATTTGGCAATTTGATTAATAATAAATTTTTTTTATAATTTATTAATATTTTTCTTTATTGCGATAAGCTAACAAAGTTTTCTGCACGAATATTTTTTAAACATGTCTCGTAATAAGTTTTTCAAAGACAATATTTCAGGGGGTAAACAAAAGACATAGATCCATACAGCATCCACTCTAGAATAATGGGCATAAGCCTCGAGATTAAAAACATAAGTTTTTGCGTAAAAACGTATACTCCAAACATCAAATTTAATTTTTATCATTTTAAAAGTATTTTTACTAGAATCATGTTTTTTATAGTTAATGTAATAATATATATGGATACTTTATGCATTCATATTTTTTAGGTTATAGCAAATTTTTTAAAAATATACAAATAAATATTTTATCATTATTTCTGTTAAATTTATAGTATCTCAATCTTTACGCATAATAATTGTACAAATATCGCATAATAATTTTACAAATATATTTATCATTATTTTTATTTTAAATCTTGTTATAATAATTTTAATTATTTTTTTCAAAGTAATTTCTTGGTTTTTTTTATATTGCCAAGTTTTATATTATTTGTATATAATCCAATACTAGTTTATGTAATGTTATCAATACTAAGTTATTTTTAAATTAAAATTTAATGACCTTGCTTATATGTTATCTTCTTTCTTTTGTAATTAGCAAAACATATTTTTTTAGGAATAAATAACTATTTACATTACAAATATCAAGTGCATTAGTTCATATACATACATACATATACGTAGGAGGGGAAAACGAGTGGATCAATTTGAATATAAGTACGAGTTAAGTAAAAATGGATAAAACATTCAACTAGACTTATATTTTAAATGGGTAAAAACGAATGAATAATATAAGTATATATGTACACCCATATTTTAGTAGGGATCATGTTAAAAATTTCAAAAGCAAATCTTTTTATCCATTCTTATTAAAAAAATTAATTTTTTTTTAAAAAAATTAAAATTATAACCTTGTCCTTGACCTCTACCTCAACCCCCTGCTAGCTCATTCCACTCGCCAACCCAACCCCTCAAAAAATTAATTTTTTAATTAAACTTATTTTATTATCACCTACCCCGACCCCCAACCCCGAGCACCCCACCCGACCCAATTTTTTTTTTTAAAGAAAATTTTAACACCCCCCCTCCAAAATAAAATATATTTTTTTAAAACTTCCCCAAACCCCCTATCCGAAAAACAAAAAAAAAAAAAACAGTTAAAATTTTTTTTATCCCACCCCCACTCCTAGCTCTCAGACGAACCCAGAAAATAATTTTAAAAATATGAATTGTCTACGTAGAAGTTGCTAAAAATTGTTGCTGAAGTTAAATATGATAACTAATATTGTAGTAAAAATGTGATTTACAACAAATTAATAAACGACTTTCTTGCTCATCTTTTCATAGCAATTAGGTTTATTGGAGAATAATAATAATTTCTTGCAATAATAAATTTTATTACTACATAATCGCACAAGTCACAATGATTTCTTTCACGAATAAAATCTTATTGATGAAAATAGCTTTTTTGTTGCGTAAGTCATCTTTCGACAATAATAGTTTTTATTATTGCATAAACTTTTTTCAACAATACTTACATCAACAATTTCTGGCAATAATATCGAATATATTACAATAAAAAGTAAAACAGGTTGTCTCCATATGGCTGATAAACGTCCACGTGACCACCATAAATTGTTGCAAATTCCTAATTTCTTGTAGTTTTATATTATAGTTTTATGTAGCATTTTATCACTCATATTATATTTTAAAATAATATTCTCTGTATTACATTAATATTACCACATATATTTCTAAAAACTTAATTACTAAACAAAATTACATATGCATTTGTTACACCTGGTAAAATTATCAAAATATCCCCAGATAAGGGAACACTTGTGTAATGTATCTTCCTGTCATAACCTTGACCTAGGATCTGGAAGTTACACGACGAATGGGAACCCAAGGGTCCCCAAACAAGCCCCAAAGTACCAAAATCCACATCGTCGGTTCGAAAGCGCATTCAAAAGTAACACATCATTCTAAGGGACGGGAAAGTAGGACTCATGCTATGGGGGCATCTTAGGAAAAGAGATTAGCATGAACTCACATAGCACATAACACATAATGACTAAAGGGCGGGTAGGTATGACTCACACTATGAGAGCAATTTGGGACTTAGGATCTTTCCACAACATAACATAAGATCATATTATAACAACATAATTCATAAGTAGCCATAATCAAGAATCCCATACAACACTTAGCATAAAAAGAAAAGAGTACACAAGATGTCCAACAATGTCTCTACATAAGATAGATCGGGGGCCAAGACATACCCCGGACTCACCCTTAAAGTAAATAAAGTAGAAAAAAAAAGAAAAACATAGGTAAGAGGTGGTGGGTTGTCCTTGAAAGATAGGACTCACCACAACAAGTATAACTTGAAACCCAAGGTAGACATCGTACGGTGGATGAATGAGCTCCTCGAGCCCTACATGGTGAAATTATGTGACCAAAGTATGCGTTAGTACATTTGAATATTCTGTATTCAATGTTAAGTGACAAGGGCACATAATATAGAAAAGACCATATATCAAGAGAGTAGTATACAATATGCTATGAAATCAATGATGCATAAAATGTAATGCTCATGTATATAGTGGGGATGTGACCTCAACCGACATAAATAAGACCAAGCGAGCTATTACTTAGAATCCCGATGAAATCCCCTCATCGGTAAAGAGGTGGTCTACTTGCCAAAGGTAAACCATACTTCACCTTATGGGCACCCCCATTTCAGATAGGATTTTCACATATAGCATATCATATCATGTCACATAGTTTCTCCTCCTTATGGGCAACCCCATTTCGGAGGCAACTTTCCTTATGGGCACCTCCATTTCAGAAAGGAACCTATGCTAGGCACATAGTTCGAGAAAAGAGAGAGAAACCTCCTTCCATCGGTGCTAAGTCATCATCTTATAAGAATACTTATAATATACGTAGTTATACATACTTTCAAAAGAGTTGCAATCTTACTGAAAAGGGACATGCATATTCATAATTTCATAAACCCAATGTAATTCATCATTTTATAACTTAAATCAACTTAAAATCAGTAGATAAACACGACCCATACATTATTAGGATTTAAGGAATCATAATATTTAAAATCCCAATTTAAAGTAAACAAAGAATTCATGAAAATTGCTTGAAAATAGTTTGGGTCTCCTTGATTGAAAGGAATCAACGATCAAAACCCACATACCTTCACCAAGATGAAGAAAACCCCAAAGAGTTTGAAGAAGAATTGAGTTCCCTTGCTCCTAAGTTGAAAATTCATAAGAGTTCTTTGAGAGAGTTTAAAATGTGAGGAGTGAGTTTTTGAATATTTGAAATAAGGTTTACAACTTTAGATGGTCATTGGATAGCATAGGAATTCCTAAAAGACCAATAGAATTAATCGAATTTATGATAATACCATTAATAAAATGGAGGGAAAAATTTCACGTAGCCACTATACTTGAGGCTTCATGGCTTTTGTGGCACTCCACGGTTCGTGTGGAGTGCCTGTGAACCAATACTTAGGCATATTTCTAGAAATTGGAGCCATGATCTAACACTTAGAATTTTTTAGCACACATGCACTACATGGTTGGCCACACTAGGCGTGGCACTAATCTCAGCCAAATGACTTCCCCCGTCAACCTTAAAGATCCCATGGCCGCCCATACAGCCTGTCACCCTCACCGCGGTTCGTGTGGTGAGCCATGGTGCCATACTTGGCCAAAAATAATTTCTCCACACCAATATTGAACCACACTTAGGATTTTCTCTACCCTTGAAGGCCATATGACTAGTACCACTGGTCGTACCCTAATACCTAGGCCAAAAATGGCCATTTCAAGCCTTAGTCCATCCCCACGGTTTGTGTAAAGCCATACCGCCCATATAGGAGCCCGTGTGGTAATACATGAGGCTTTGCGAAAATAGGCATAACTTCCTCATCCACTCTAAATGAGGTAAAACCAAGTGTGCTGGAAAGCTAATTCAAAGAGCTTTAATTTGGTAAGTTGTGGGTCACCCAGTTCATTTTGTGTTAAGAGATATTTTCATTTAAAGTTGACCCTACAATCGGTTCTTGTGACAAACTTAACCAACAGAATTTCTTTGAACTTGGCTCAATGTAGGGGACCCATGATAACCCTAAAACATATAAATGAGTTTGAATTGAAAGCTTGCAAAAGAACTTAGCTTAAGTTTGAAGGTTTCATTCTAATCTCAAAAAAAAAAATTGCGGTATTATACTGAGTCATTACACTTCCCAAACCTATTTGGCAAATTTGAGGCCAAAATCGTGATTAGCATGGAAAATTATGTGAAAAATGGTCTTGGTTAAATTTTAGAGCAACCGGATCAAAATATAATTTTTCGGAGTGAACAATGCAATTATAGAAAAGTCTGTAACAAGTCCATGTCACGGACTTATCGCGAACTTACACTTAGTAGTAATTTTAATATTTTCTACGTGATCAGAAAATTGATCGAGAATTTTTTGAAAAAATATGTACAGGTGAGTAAACCCAACTGTACCAACAAAGTTTAAAATTTTAATCTTTCGAGGGGCATTTCAAACTTTTCACCACCCCTCCTAGACTTAACCCATGATCAATATAGGTTGTTTTTGGCTAAAAAAAGAGTTTCAAAACTCATTCCTAAGCTTTCTACGCAATTCTAACAAAAGCTAGGGCTAAGGAGAGAAGGAGAAGAACGAGGGTTTCGAGTTCAAAAGCGAAGATTGATAGAGGATTGATTGTCCTTTCAATTTTTGGTATGTAAGGCTACTCATACTATTGGATTGAGTCATCCATGTGCCCCACATGTTGATTTCTTGTAATTGAGTTAGAGTAGAGTTTTACCCTAATTCTTGAATTGAATCCTTGAGTTGTCTATTGTCCTATTGAGTTTCTTGTACATAAAAGTGTATTAACGATCTTTAGGAGTTGGGTATTTGATTGGGTGTATGTTCATGTTTTCATTCACATGAATCCTAATTGAGAACTATATTTTGGTTTTATTCATTATTTTAAATGGAGATTTATGGTTGTTTTGTATGTCTAAAAAATATGATTTTTGAACATATTTTATTGAGTTTGCATGAACATGAGTTTTGAGGAAATTGAGCATTGAGTTTAAATGAGACTTCTAAAGAGAATATTTTGGGATTAGTATTAACCATCAAGTTGGGTAAGAGGAGAACACACCCAAGAACAATGTTGCCAATGTAGACTAGTCGTTCAGTTAACTCTGGTGGCTCATATCCCAATAGATGAACATTCTCTTTGGATTCAAGAGAGAGAGAGAGAGGGAGAGATTGATGTCCTTTACCTTGGTAAGTTTAGGATGGGCATGACAATGACATCTACTTCACTTTGCATTACCGAATTCATTGGTGGCGGGGAGAGTTATAACACTTCTCATGTGCTTCAGGATGCTCTATAAGTGTATTTCTTAAATATCTCAAAATTCATGCATGATTTCAAAAAATTCAACTTCATATTCTTGTTCAGGGGCCAAAATTGTGTGGTAAAAGGGTAGCCCCCCGATTTTTAGATGACCCATAGCGAAAATAATTTTTGCTACGGGGACCAAAAATAGTGTCCATCCGTGACCAAGTCGTGACGCAGATCAGTACAAAATGTCCCTCCGTGTTTGGTCTGTGTAGCGCTTGGGGTGCAGACCAGTGTAATATTTTTCTGAGTTTTTCATTTCGCTCAAGGGCATTTGGGTAATAACCCAATGCCATTTAAACGGGAATCCTTCATCTTTTCAACCATTCCAATACCCTAAATCTCTTAAAAACACTCCCAAAATTCTCCCAATTCATCACCAAATCCCCCATTTAATCTCAAGGATTTCAAGAGCTTTGGTTAGAATTCAAAATCCCAAGTGAATTCCTCAAAGTCTCATCAAGTTTCCTCTACCTATTTCAAGAGTTTAAGGTATATGAGCTTTATTCATGGGATCCTTCCACCCATAAAGCCAAACCTTTACTCTTTATCAAATTTTATGATTTTAAGGTTGAATACTTTATGGGTAAACTTTATTATGTATTATAAATATGATTGGAGTTTGGATTCGTCAAGTATTGATTAAATATGCATGAATACCTATTGAAAGCTTATTCCATGAATTAATTTTATCTATTGAAGCTATGGATGATATGAACTATGAAAACTATGGAAGATTGAGAACTTATAAGATGTATTTTATGATACCCACATTAAAGGGTCTTACTACAATATTGGTGGGTTGATTTGAATGGCTTTAAAATGAATTGATTTTACTCCTTCTTGTCTTACACTCCTAAATTGCATGATTTTTAAGCATGTGTATGCATACCCACCATGTTTGATTAAGTTTGCATGACTATGAATCTTATATTGATGGAAGGCTATTGCATGATTTGCTAGACAAGTGTTTTTATGATAAGTTATGGGCTCCCAAGTATGTATTGAACTCATGAAAGGTTTCTATCATTTACAAGAATTATGTTGAGCCCTTATTATATATTCATACCCTCTTGTGAGTGAATAATGTTTATATGAGGGGGCAAGCATGATATCTATTACCCTCATGTACAATCTAAAGCTCACTATTAGGGGTCAAACATGTTACAATCTCTACCCTCATGTGAAATGCAATGCCTACTAGAAGGGGTCAAGTCTATGCATCGATTTTACCCTTTATTATAAGGCATATGCTCATGTAGAGGACAAGTATTTGAATGAGTTACTCATGCCATGTTATCATATCTTTACAAGTTATTGATGTTATGATTAAACTTATGATTATTTCAAGTATTTCATAGGATTAGACATAGCATCAACTAAGGCTTAAGATGGGGGCTCGACTCAAGGGGTCCTTATATAAAGCTTGATCTCTTAACTATGTGCCACCATAGGTTTATATTATTTACCTAAATGAGATTTACTAGTGGATCCATCTAGGAAATTACCCACTATATGGGTCAAGTGTGGTTTACCTTGGTAAGTAGACCATACCTTCTTCGATGAGGTGACATGCATCGAGATTCCAAGTAGTAGCTCACTTGGTCTTATATGTCGGTTAGGTCTCCTCCCACATATGGATGTTATGTTATGCAAGTTGATTATCTACATGCATGTTTTAATTCAAGCATTGATCATCCATGTCATATTGAGCTTATATCTATTAATTATGATTATGCATCTTGAATATTATGGCTTATGTTGTTGTTGCATTGCACCTCTCATACTTAGTACATTCTAAGTACTAACACATACTTTATGCCTACATGAAATCACCATGTAGGGACCCGAGCTCCTATTGATCTACCTCTTCTACGTGGCTAGACAGATTCTGAAAGGCTAATATTGGTGAGTCCTCCACTCTGGGTACGACATTCTACTTTAATTTCATGCTTTTCTTAAGACTTGTCTAATATTTTGGATGTTTATCTTTGAGGATGTACTCAGGAGATGTCTTGGCCCCGCTTCATCACCAGTAGAGATGTTGTTGGATATAGATTTCATGTATTGAGCTTGACTCCTATTTTATCTACATTATTATAAAACACTTCCCTTAGTCCCTTATTTCCCTTTATGCTCTTTTATATTGATGATGAGATGGAAGTCCCAAGTCTCGCTTCCTTTAAACTCTCTTTTGTTACTTGTCGTTGTCTTATTTTGCTTCCGCAATCAAGGATGTGTAAATGATATGTTAAGAGGCTTGTTTGGGTTCCCTTTGGGTTCTCCATTTGCCGTGTCACATCTAGACCCTAGGCTTAGGTCATGATAAGAGTTATATCGGTTAGAGAAACTTCCTAATTTTGCATTACTGATTTGATTGAGTTTCACGCTAGAATTTCTCTTAGGAGCATTATTTAACCATATAAATTGAAAGGATTTGGTGTGAATTGCATATTATTGAGTTTACTTTCACAGCTTGACTTTATTCTTGAATTTGTATGATTTACTGAGTCGAGTTGACTTTGAGTTAAGTTACTTAAGTTGAGTTTATTTGATAATCTCTTTTCCTTTTCAGCAATTTTACCAGTATATTCCTTGTACTGACATCTATTTGGACTGCATCATTTTATGATGTAGAGACAGGTATTAGAGGACTTTAGCAGACACACCATTGAATTTAGATCTGTGCTTCCAGAGTTGGTGGGCCATCCTTGCCTTCAGAGGATCCCTTTTACTTTGACTAAATATTTTATTTTTCTTGAGTTGGGTAGCCATGGCCTATCATGGTACCATGTAGATGTTAGAGGTAGAGGCTTCATAGACATTGAGTAGAGGTTGATGACTGTTATTATTTTCCAAACTTTGTTCATTGGAAACATTTATCTATGAGAGGATTTAGTCAGTTGATCAATTTCTTGAATTTTATTTGAGTATTCTTCTGCTATTGAGTATGATGTGATGATGAGGCCAGGTGGTTCTCTTGGAGAATCAACAATAGTTCTTCAAGTGTTGATCACGCTAAGGGTACCCTCTCGGGGCGTGACAACATTTGTCGTCATGCATTTAACTAATTGTTATATTTATTATTACAAATCATTTATTTTATTTCAATAATATTATTTTATATTATTGTTGTAGTATTTTATGTTCAAATAATAACCTTAATATTATTGATTTTTTCTTTTCTTTGTTAAATGAGTCAATTTTAGCGCTTCTTTGATTCATTTTTTGATGAGTTATTTTGTGCTATCTAGTTTAACTTGTGAATATAGTAAGACGACTACCAAGCTTTCATTTTAAGCTAATTGGAGATTTGGAGGGTATGATGATTTATTCTTTTTGTCACACCTCAAGAGAGTATCCTTGGCGTGGTCGGCACTCAGAAACCATTGCTGGTCCCCAAGCGAACTACTTGGCTCAATTCCTCATTCATCAATAGCAGAAGACTCAGTTTATCTACAAGGAACATTCTAGTGGGCTCATCAATTAAAGACTCAATAAAATAATGGTTAAGACTGACAACCCACATTAGTTCAATATTGTGAAAATAGTTTGAAAAATACAAGTCTTTTAAAAAATCAAACATCAACTCTAATTCATCCTTGTCTTTAAAGCCCCTACCTCTAAGCATCTAAATGGTGGCAATGATAGGTTAATGGCTACCTCAAATTTAAATGAAAGTGCTAAACTCAAGGTAAGAAAGATAAGTGGAGTATCCTTCGAATGTAAGGGAGGACTCACCAATCAGCTGAATGCATGAAGATCCTTAACGAAACGAGTGTTAATGACCTACCTATCTCTACATCATAAAACAATGTAGTCCAAATAAACGTCAGTACATTGAATATACTGGTATGTAAAATGACTGAAAAGGAAAGAATACAATCAAAGATACATAACTCAACTCAGTAAAACATGCAAGTTTAAGAACGTAGTCATGCTTTGAAAATAAACTCAATAATATGCAACTCATGCCAAAATATCTAATCAGTAAGTGGGAGTTTCTCTTAACCGACAATCATCAACATATGAGAAAGTGGTGATACAACAAAGTGATTTTGTTACCACATCCATCCAATACCTTGCCAGGGTAAAGGATATTCCATCAATGGATCCAATAAAAACCTCTATTGGGACTTCAGAGGTATGACCCCTTTCTCATCCTATGCGGGCAGCATAGTTTATGGGGATTTGAGTTATTTATACTCTTACCCAAATCGGTGTTCAATACTACTCCCAAAACATATGCTCATATTTATCAAGTGAGTAGATTACTCACAAACATCTCATCAAGTCTCATTGAACTTTGATGTTATCTAAAAACATCATCGTTCATCAATAAATATAATTTAAAAATCATTTACATTGTTATCAAAATTTTTACTCAAACATCATTTAAAATTCGATGCTCAATTTCATTAGAAACTCATTAAATCATGCATCATCTCATCAAAACATGTTTCTCAAAATATAACTCTTTGGACTCAATAAAATACATATATAATATTAGTTTAAATTACTCTGTCAAAAAGTCATTATCTTTACTAGAACTTGCAAAATCTTTACTCAAAATACTTGTTTAATACATGAAAAATCATCAATCTCAATATCAAAGAATGTATAAAAAATCCTTGATCATCAACTTCATTATGGTTCATGGGAAAGTATCCACGAATGAAAATTCTAAAAATATAAGATATAATAATAATAATAATAATCTCAGTGCATGAATATATCTAACTCAATAAAAGAGGAATTAACTCATTAGAATTCAAGAATTAGGGTAAAACTCTGCACGAACTCAATTATGTAGAATTAACATGTGGGGCTCGTGGATGAACTCAGTCCAATGCTATGAGTAGCTTTATATACCTGAAAAGTTGATATTACAATCAAAATTTGATGAATACTAGCTTTCTTGAAAAAAATCTTTGATCTTGGAACCTTGATGCTTGTTCTTGATTAAAGAAATTCTCTTTGTAATTCCTTTATAGTGAAAGAACTTGAAAAAATATTGGTTGAAGGACTTCTCTTTGATTCTTGAATTCTTGACTTAGAATCTTTATAGTTCTTGATGAAGAACCCTAATTTTTGTAAGTGAAAGAACTCAGAAGGACATTGGTTGAAGAAATTCTCTTTGATTCTTGAATTCTTCACTTAGAATCTTTAGAGTTCTTATGAAGAACCCTAATTCGTGAAAAGAAGAATCAAGAAATCCTTTCTTGGAATTCTTGAATTCATTTTCTTGAAACTCTAGGTTATGATTTAAGATTTTTTTTAGTGATTCATGAATAGATGGGGAAATTTGTGTTAGGAAGCTTGAAATTTATGGAGAATAACTTATCTTGATGATGAATCTTTAAATCTAACCCTAACTTACTTTTCTTGATGATTCTCAAGCGTTTAAATTTTGGAGTGAAGTAGAGAGTTTTATTTATGAAAAACTGATTTCTATACATTTTGGAGCACTAAAATAAACCTCAAAAGGTTATAAGATTAATATACCCTCATAAAATAATAAATAAGACGTCACTAGCTTGTCCAGAAGTGTCTGCATCCAGTCTGTGATGCGTAGCTATCGCGGATTTCGGGCAGCTCTGCATGTCTTCAGTAAAATAGTCATAACTTTTTACTCCAGACTCTAATTAAGGTGAAATTAGATGTGTTGCAAAATTACTTCAAATATATTTAATTTGGTAAATTATGGACCATGTGAATCATTATATTTCAAGAGATATGGTCATTTGAAGTTGACCCTTCTATCAACTCTTACGAAAACTTAGTTGATAGAAATTCTTTGGATTTGACTTGATGTAAAAGATCCCTTATGACTCTAAATCACATATAATATACTTTAAATACTTAGGAATTGATCTTATCATGTCTATACATCCTAAAATTCATTGGTCCACTTAACTTTTATAAAATCTTACATCAAAACTCAAATACAATGAATGTTTTTGGCTTAACTTCGTACTAGAGGGTTCGTGTGACCTTAGATCATCTCCAATTATATTCCCACACTAAGAAATTGGCTTTAGCACCTATGCTCCATTAAAAATCATCTATTAAAATCCTATATCATATGAAGGATGACTCAGTCTTAGCTTAAAAAAATTAGTATGTTACATTATCTCCCCCTTGAGATCTTTCGTCCTCAAATGATGAGTAAACTAGGCTACCCATCAAGCACGAACACCATTAACAACTCAAATACTCAGATTGTCATGCCTCCAGAGGGTACCCTAGACATGGCAGACACTCAAAAACTATTGCTAGTCCCCAAGAGAACCACTTGGCCTCATCACATCCATTCATTTAATATAACTCTGAAAACTCAGGGGTAGACTAACGATAAGAGTGGGCAATCTATAACTTAATTATCATATTAAATAAATAAGCTAGTAAGAAAGAAACTAGCTTAATAAGTCTCAACACAATACTCAAATCTAGTCTATGAAGCCTCTATCACTATCAATTGGTGGCAACGACAGACCCATGGCTACCTCAAAATAAAATAAGCTAACTGGAGTCTAACTTCCAATAAGAAAGATGAACATAAGTAATGTTCCTCCAAAGTAAGGAAGACTCACCAACTTAACTGAAATGCTCAGATCCTCGACGATGTGCTTGTTGATGATCTCTAGTGTCTGCTTCTGCATTATAAATGATGCATTCCAAAAAGAAACGTCAGTACGTAGAATGCATGAGTATGTAAAATGGCCGAATGAAATATAAATAGGTAGAATAATATAGAAATAACATCAACTTCAGGATATACTCAAATAGAATGTCAAATGTCTATCTAAAGAAAGAATAAAGAGTAGACAAGTGACATATCAACCAATAAAATCTCATCAATCAACTCAACTCAACTCAACTTAACTCGACTCAGAGTACTCAAGGTGGGAACTTTCAGGGAATTTCTCTTATCAGACAACAATCACTTATAATTATGTTGCCACAATCATTTCATACTTGCCAGGTAAGGAACGCCTATGATCCATAAGGGATCTAACCTCTAAAGTCCTCTATTGCTTTCAAGGACTTTACCTCAAGAGGGGACTATCTGAAGCAATGGTTCAATCCTCATCCTACGCTTGGCAACATAGTTAATGAGTCCGAGTAGGAATCACTCTTACCCATTTTGGTGCTCGATAATCCTCCCAAGACTCAATGCTCGTAAGACTCTTTCTCATCTCAATTAGCCTGGTGGAGGCACTCATCAACTCAATTTGTCTCAAAGAGACTCTCATAAACTCAATTAGTTAAACTCTAAAGTCCTCTATTGTTTTCAGGGACTTTAACTCATAACTCAATTCTCATTTAAGAACTCAAGTACTCAGATCATCATTTAGAAGAAGTCATTTAGGCATAATTCAAGAACTCAATTATGAAGACTGATAGGATTATCAAGCTCAATTGACTCAACCTCACACTCACATCAAGATTTCAATCAATATGCTCTCAAGTCAAGGCTCTAGATTCCATCCCTAGGTTCAATTAATTCATGCTTTCACAAATTAATATATAGGGTTTATACAATATTTCAAATACTCAAGTCAAGGTTGTAGACTCCATCCCTTGGTTCATTCATGCATGCTTTCACAAATTAACATATAGGGTATATACAATATCTCATCAAAAGTACATAATTCAAGAAAACAAGTTTATGATGATCATCAACATATGAAAATACATGTAACAGATATAATTTTAAAAAATAATCAAGATTCATGTGTGTAGACTCATTAGACTCTTAACTCCTCTATTATCATCAATGGGGCACATGAGGGAACAATCTCATACTTTGGTTTTAGCCTTACATACTTGATGTGAAGCTTTTGGATAGTTAACCTCAAAGAATTCTCCTCGAACTCCTCAATTCCTTGCTCATCTTCTCTTCTCTTTAGCCCTAGTCTTTTTCAAGAACTTAGAATGTCTTAGGAATGGGATTTAAAATTTTATGCTCAAAATAGCTCATTTTGATAGTGTTTTGAGTTTATGAGGGGTTGGAAAAGGTTTGGAATGCCCTTACGAAATTTGAAAAAATGTTCAGCTTGAAATAAGGGGGTCAGCAACACAGATCTTGTCAATTTTTGGTATTTTTCGTCAAAAATTCTCTGAACAATTTTTTTGATCTCGTAGAAAAATTTTGGACAAAAGTTATGTGTTGGTCCGTGGCAGGTACACATTGCACATCTATCGCTCACCCTCATTGGAATTTATTTTCGCATAAAAAAATTATCTTTTGATCCGGTTGCTCTAAAAATCATCTGAGACCACTTTTCTACTCAATATTTCATGCGAATTGCATATCTAGCTCAAATTTGCCATTGGAGCATGGGAAGACGCATTATGCACACATCTCTCCTCTAAGAGTATTTTGGTAATTTTACTGGGTGTTACACAAATACTCGGATACTCAAATATCTAGAATTTAAACTTTATCTCTAACATAATTATTAGGCATGAATACCATCAAGGACTTGCATATGCAAGTATGCAAAGACTCATGAGGAACATCAACTCAAAGATAGAAACTCAACTCCATTATTACAATCAAGAATATTCACTCTCTCTAGTCATCTATAACTCATCTACTATCATAACATTGTCATCATGAGTGGAAAGAAGAATTAATAAAAGGGCTTCATACGAAAAATCATTAGTATGATTCAATTAAGAAATTTGATTTAAGAATATTCATAACCTAATATGATCTCCCTTATCTTTCAAGGCTCATTTCGAGTTTATAGAACTATATATAGTGTAAAACTCAAGTCATATCTCATTCAACATAGGGCTGGAAACTGTTAGATCTATGAGATAAGATTATTTCCCATCTCAAATCTCAACATGAACGGGAATCCACATGATGTACATGGGAGTAGGCTATGTGCATGGCACTTATAGACAAGACAGGTGTGGAATATCACCTTGACTGAAGTATAAGGAACATATGAGATGGAAAAATATTGATGTCTCATTTGATAAACTCATCACTAGCGAAATCTCAAGAGCTACCTTGGTTCATTACCTCCTTATCTCCCCCTTAGCACAAAGGTCATCTCTCTAAGTTTGTGAATTGATTCTCTTTACTAAGCTATAAGTATAACTCTTTAAATGGTCAGGGCATTACTATCCCCAAGAATATCTTAAACTCTTTTGTTATACTATACTCAATATATAAAAAATTACTTCTAAGACTTTCTTCTAAGAGACCACTCTTAGCTCCCTTCTATCTCTATAGACGATATCTTTTTATACTTGCTGCTCTCGTTGTCATACATAGTTGGTTTATGCATTCCTTATGACATAACCACTTCCTTCAGTCTTCTAACACTCAACTTCTATGCTTCTATATGTTTGACTGTAGACAACTTAGATTATCACGGAAAAGTCATCATCATCTATACATAAGTCCCCATCAACCTAATTAATAAGGTTCACAAAGATTGCTACATTAGCCTACTCCACATCATAACTCAGTTATACTATCTAGGTTCTATTGCAAGTCATAACTTAGAGCTTTACACAATTTACACTATCATAGATACTTATCTTAAGCCTCTTCTTATCTAATGATTTATCCAATATTTACTATTTCTATCTAAGTAGTACAGACACTATACTCATAGCATCACATTCCTTGCAAGTCAACATCTTAATCTCAAGCATACACTGTGGAAATCCTTTTAGAGTAAATCTCCAACTATGACTATCACCGTCATAATGTTATCTCCTTTTTCACGCTATTCAAAGTTCAAGCTTAGGGTATAGTGCTGACATATGCATCACACACTTCTCCCATATTATACCAACTTGTAACTACTAAGTAAAAATTATGAACATATGCCTATTAAAATCTCATAGTGAATGCTTAATCAGCACACTTCACAACTCAAGTACCATTCACTCATTCACTATATTTCCATATCTGGCTGAACTCATAACTCCATGAATCTCATGGGGCTCTCACTTTGGAATCATAAGCCTAGTTTAGATCTATCACATTGAAAACACTTTGTTCACCTATTTAGCGTCTATACTTCTACCTCACTAATATTATGACACATCAACATAAACCTCTTTCTAGGTTGAGCATATTCCAACTCATTCTAACAATAATTCTTTCTTTATACCTCATCATGAAAATCAAACAATAGTTCCTACTCTTTTGTCAAAACTTATGGGAATCGACTCATCACCTTATTACTACCTAATAAATACATAGCTCTAGTCATAAGCCTCATACAACCATCACTCTCACTATCTAGTCTTTTTGTTTCATCGTCACCCTTCTAACTCTAGGATGACTCAATTCTACTTATGGTTTATAAGACCTCAAGTCACGCTCCCTCAGGTGGTGACATCAAACTTTTAAAGACACGATTTTCCCCTCTCATGGATAATATCGAAAGTAAGTTTTGGATAAATGAGCCTGTAGTACATATTTATCTAACTCAAATACACGATTCACATGAATAAGAGTACATTCTTTTGAATTAACAAACTCAGCACACTCATCCACTTCTCTCAAGTCTGGTGCAGTCTCTCTTCCATTCTAATTTCTTTATCACAAAGAAACTCATCAGTAAGGAGTTAAACATTACTGTTAGAACCCGTATTGTGGGGTATTAGAACCACTACCAAATGTGGGACTATAGTAACATTCTAGTAAAAGTTTGGGGACTAGTAAAAGTATAGTGACATTCATGTTCGGCTGGCACGACTGGATAATTCGAGCGGTCCAACTTTTGCACGATATGCATTTTCTCTATACTTGAACTTGTTTGCCATACGCCGTTCGTTCTGATAATTAAGTATTTTGAGATTCCAAGTATGCATTCGATTATTGTACATTTTGCCTTGGTTGTTAATTTGTGCAACAAAAGTACTATTCTTGATATTCATAATTAAATATTTTGAGATTCCAAGTATGCATTCGATTATTGTACATTTTGCCTTGGTTGTTAATTTGTGCAACAAAAGTACTATTCTTGATATTAAATTTATAAATATGTGAAAGTTTGAAAAAATCTTGTGTAATGATAGAAACCTTTGCTGTGAACTCAAGGAAGTCGTTTATCCATAGCTTTTCGATATAGTAATGGTATATTGTGAAGTTGCTGTAGTTGTCTCAGTGATCTAATGTTAGTCTTCGTCATTCAAATATTTGATTTCCTTATTCAGATGTTCCTATTGTGATTTATTTCTTAGCCACCTATGATATGGCGCCTCATGTCGTCGTATCATTCTGTATGTCAGTATTAGAGGTCTGTGGACATCCTGTGAGCATGGTTCATGTTAGAAAGTTGGTATATTATGTATATGTGCTAAATATGTGGGACATACTATCAGTCTGGATACTATGTGCATATGTTGTGTTTGTTAAGCAGTTTAACCACAGTGGTGACCTTGTCGGCCCACGTATATTTATATATATTAGTACTGTTGCTGGGATTTTCTGTATGCAGGTGGTTAGTTAGTAAAACAAAGGAAACTCTGCCAAAATTTCTGTAAGTAGACTAGTGACTTAAGTTTGAGTCTGGCTTGGCTATGTTGTCGGGGTGCCCTAAACGGGCACTAGTCACGGCCCACGGGGTTGGGTCGTGACAGAAATGGTATCAGAGTAGTTGGACCTCGGAGTGTCCACAGACCGTGTCAAGTAGAGTCTTGTTTATCGGTGTGTCGCGCACTATATCTATATATAGGAGGCTATACGGCGTTTAGGATGTCATTCTTCTTTCTAATCATAGATCGTGTGATAGAGCTGTGTTAGTAGTAGTGGTGATAATTGAAATAGGAAACTCCCCTCTAAGTTTGTTATGAAACCCGTAGGGCTAATTTAACATTCGAGGGCAAATGTTCTAAAGGAGGGTAGGATGTTAGAACCCGTATTGTGGGGTATTGGAACCACTAAGAAATGTGGGACTATAGTAACATTCTAGGCTAAAGGAGGGTAGGATGTTAGAACCCGTATTGTGGGGTATTGGAACCACTACGAAATGTGGGACTATAGTAACATTCTAGGAAAAGTTTGGGGACTAACATGAAGCTTTTAAAAGTTTAATTCTTGAAGATAGTTTTAGAAGTCCTTAAAGTGTGTTAAGTTTCTATCGGTACACATGTGGGGTGGGGCCAAGACTTTTATTATATATGTATTATACCCCTTATCTTGTTCACACATTATCTTAGAAAAAAAAGAAGCATCAAAAACACTTTCCTAATTAAATTATAAAAGAATAAGATTGAACACTCTGGAAGGTACCCTCACTCTCTCCATGATAGTACAGAAACCAAAATCCAGATTTTTCCATCATTCACCTTCTTTGCCATTTCTTCACCACTGGACATCCTTTTTTGAATGTCTGCAAGTGAAGCTCCTTTGTCCTCCATCGCTTTTTTTTGTTGCTTCTCTGTCGCTTCTTTGCCATTTCACGAGATGAAAGTCATAACTATGTAAGCTTCAGCGATCTGACTAGATTAGGAGTTGAAATAGGCATTTAAGCATTGAATCTAGATTGATATTAAAGTATACCACAGTACCTCCGAGTTTGTTACAGTTCCTGTAATTGTTGCTACAAAATTTCTGCCTCTTTCTGTCAAAACTAGCAAGTAAACTGTGAATACTCGAGGTTTAAGACTATAAGGTTCAGTTT
>DF357987.1:7090-37891 GCA_000787875.1 Solanum virginianum
ATGTGTTTCAGGGTGTAAGTGTAGTGTATGCCCAACACTCGAAGTCAAAACAATCCCTCAACTCTGTTTGATCCAGAGAGCTACAGAACGTTGAGGAGAATGGCCCAAGACAACGCCAACAATGTGGCTAATGTAGCTCTGAATAGGAACAACAATGAGGATGTTGAGAATGAGAACCTACCTCCTCTGGAGGTTATTACTCCACAACCCCAGGATTTCAATACCAATGGTTACACAGTGGAATCAATACAGGCTGAATCCTATGGCTATGGAGGTTACTAGAGTTATTGTATCGCCATCACTACTGGCAGACACAAAGTTCATAGTCTCGAGCGGGTTACTTCAGATGCTGCAGAACTGTAGGCTATTTGCGGGCTTACCATCGGAGGATCCTCATAGCCACCTACACAATATGGCATTCGTCTGCAAGTGTGTGATAGGAACACAAAATCTATTTATGGAGCATCCCTTACCATAAGATAGTTGATGATGCCTTGGTGAAGATCTTCTACCATGCCTTTGAAGAGAAAAGTCAAGCCTGTGCTGACACTATCATGGGGGGCATGTTCTTATATCAACCATTTGCAAAGATCGTAGAGCGAATGTAAAGAGTAGTCAAGACTAATCGTGCATGGGGGAAAAGAGAAAAAGCATCTACTAAAAGTTCATGTGCTGTCAATGTTGGTTCGGAGCAAGTAAAGATCAATGAAGAAATCATGTAACAACTTGCCCAGTTTCGCATAGGTATGTAAGTGATGATGAAGCAGAACCAAGAGCAAGTAAACGCAGTGGTTCATCAACCTTGACGTGCACCCATGTATGATGAGCCATATTATGATAAGGACGTGTGTTTTGTTGCTGATCAGATCGGGGGTTCTTGGACCAATGCCTAAGTGTCCAATAAGAACTATTGGCACTAAGGTTAAGGAAACCAAGGTCTAAACTTTAATAGAGATGAATCTTATAGAGATAACCGTGGAGGTTACTATGATAAGAACATGGGTCTAGATAGATATGCAGAGTGAGGTCGCAGAGAAGGCTTCAAAAATGATCCTTATGTGCCACCATATAATTATGACGCAGGTGCAAATAGTTCCAGAATTGAGGAGATGTTTGATTACTTGTTGAAGAAAGCTGAGACACAGGATAAGACTTTGAAGGGCATGAAATAAGAGATTTCTAGTATAAAGGGCTTGAAATAGAGTCCCACTCTGTGGCTATCAAACAACTTGAGCAATAGTTTGGTCAAGTTTCGACTTAACTTAATCAGCATCAGAGGGGTACACTGCCTAGTAACATAGTTCAAAATCCTAAAAATGAAGGGTAGTGTATGGTGGTTACTACTTGAGGTGGCAAGAGTACCATTGATCCTCCCATGCTAGTTGATGAGAAAGATGTTCGAGGGGAGATGGATGTGGCCAATGATGTAGAGATAGGATAAGATTATGGCAAGAATGAGGTGAGTGAAGCTACTGATGCACCACATAAGTTTAAGTCCATTCCTAGGTGTCCTCCTTCTTCCCTCAAACAATCAAAAAGAGGGAGGAGGAAGGCAAATTCAAGCATTTTCTCTCTATGCTGAAATAACTCTCCATCAACATCCCTCTTATTGAGGCATTAGAAAAGATGCTAGAGTATGCTAAGTACATGAAGGACTTCGTCACTAAAAAGCGCACTATGAGTCAGGAGCTTTCCCAAGAGCTTCAGCATTGCAGTGTTATTGCCACGAGGTCCTTAGTTCAGAAGTAAGAAGATCCCTGTGCTTTCACTATATCCTGCACCATTGGAGAGGTGGAGTTCCCAAGGGCACTATGTGATCTAGGTGCCAGAATTAATTTGATATCCCTTGCGGTCTACAAGAAGCTTGGATTGGGAGCCCCTCCTCCGATGAGTATGCAGTTGTTGATGGCAGATCGCATGGTGAAGAAGCCTATGGGGATACTATATGATGTGTTGGTCAAAGTTGAAAAGTTCATATTCCCTATAGACTTTGTGTTCCTAGATTGCGAAGTTGACTTCGACGTCCCAATCATCTTAGGAAGACCATTCCTAGCCATTGGGCTAACACTAGTGGATATACAAGCCAGTCAACTCAAGTTTAGATTGAATGAGGAAGAAGCCGTCTTCAATATCTGTCAGTCTATGAAGTGTCCAGATGATTTGAAGAGTGAAGTCTGGTCAATTGGTGAAGTCTGAGTAACCAATATGTCCAAGTCATGCTGCGATAATAAATCAGGCGCTAATTGGGAGACAACCCAAGGTTTTTTATGTAATAGTGTTGTTATAAGTTTATTTTCCATTTTTGGATTCATAGGTAGTTTGTTTTCTTGTATTTTGATTGTAATTTTTGGACATTGGGCTAGTTGCATATAGGGTAACAATGTGTTCTATGAAGAATATGCAGGTACTGGGCTAAATTAACCATTTTTAGCTGAGAAGAGCATCAAATGTGTCTCTATGACTGGGTCTACGGGCCATAAAACATTCTACGACCCGTACCCATCTCGTAGAGATTTCCAACGAGCAAAACAACTATGCACTACAGTCCACAATCCAACTTTATGATCTATAAATCAAACTACGGGTCGTGAATAAGGCTCGTGGACCCCAAGTAAGTTTCTTGAAATTTTGCTAAGTGTTGAGGTCTCTACAACCAACTCTACGAGCCGTAATTCACTTTATGACTTATAGACTGGTCTATAAAACCCCATCCTGAAACCTAGGGTTTGGATGTTCTACGAAACCTGGTTTACGGCGATAACAAAGACCTTATTTTTCGGCGACTTCCCAGCAACCTAGGGTTTAGTGCCCCTTCACCTCCTTCATTTTCTTCAACTTAATCACAAAACTTAGTAAATTTTAGGCTAAAGTAAAACCTTTAATTTACCGTGTTTTGGATGATTAAATTGGAAATTGTGTTTGAGAATGGTGTTGAGACATGAAATCCATGTTTGATATTAATTCGTGTTATTTGAAATTGGGTTGCCCATGTATGAATGTTGGCCTAAATCAAAAATCGGACACTTTGGCCTTGTGTGAATGTTTTGAATAGTTGTTTGTGCCTATTTGTTCTTCCACCATGTGTGATTAATTGATTCTGTGTGTGAATTAGTAGGTGATGGCGTAGGTGCATAATCTTGTTGAAATTGAGCATAGGTGGTCAAAATTGTGGGGTAAACATGCTTAATCTTTTTTGATGGGGTAGGGAAATCATGTGAGCGTGTGTGTTTTTGCTTCGATGCTAGTAAAATGTTTGTCAAAAAAAGTCATTAGGGGTCCGTGATGGGCTTAGAAACTCAGGTAACTGAGTTTTCTTGTCCACGAGTGGCTTTTATGGCCCCTGGATTATTCCACGAGTCATAATTGCCCCTTGTGCAAGATTCCAAAAACTTGAAATTTCTGAGTATCCATCAGACAAGACCTTTCATGAGTCATAAATCACTTTACAGCTCGTAGCTAGGTCTCGTAGAGCTTTGCCTGAAATAGATGTACTCATTAAAAATCTTTACGACCAAGTCCATGACTTGTAAACTATTTTATGAGTCGTACCTGGTGTCGTAGACTTTTTGGGTGACAAAAATTGTTTGAATCACTGCTTTATGAAGGCCTTTTATGGCTCGTACTACCAACTATGACCCGTAAAGGTGCTTTCACAGAACCCTTCTGTAACCCAATTTAGATGTTTTTGCATTCCAATTTTTTATTTGTGGGGCTAACCATGGTCCGTATATGTTCGTGTTTCAGGTACTATGGTCCCAAAAGCCAAATGCGATGAGATCAGGGCCCTACAGAAGAGGCTCAGAGATAAGCCTTGGGATGGTGAGTAGGCCACTACACTGAGTGGCTCACTAGAGAAGTTGGACATCAGCCCAGACCTAGATACGGATCATCCACAGACTAGAGCTGCGGCTAGAGCTAGGCAGACTTAGGCTCTCATTGTTTGCACTCCTCAATCTGAGGAGGGAGGCAAGAATGAGAGCGGTCTACCACATATGACTCTATCTAGAGAGGAGTCCATCTCTGAGGGAGGCTCTAAGGACGAATCAAAGACAGAGTCCTCTGTCGTACCCCGTTCATCACCTCTAGACAGTCTACATAGTCGGTGGTGCGTCAAGGGCATGCAAGAGATATATGTGTAAGGCATGCATCCAACAGAGCGGGGCAAGCCAGCCTGCTCCGTCTATGAAGAGCCCTAAGTCATCTCAGACAAACTTGACAATGTCCCCGGCCTCCAAGACACGATGACTCAGTATGGGCTTTAGTGGATTACACATGCACTTGTTCGATACTCCTCAACCATGGTGAGGCAGTTTTATGCCTCATATGCGGCCACTATTCAGAGCATTCTTCCCAAGGAAGAAGCCCCTTGCTCAACCCAGACTGACCGAGATGAGAGTGAGGGGTTGGCAGGTAGATATATCGGAGACCACTATCTATCGGATACTATTTAGACCAGAGTTCCCTGCCCCAAGATCTACCGCAGAGTTCGACTATAGGGTGGGGCAGATGAGTAACCCACTTGTGATGAATGATCCAGAGTGACAAGCCACTTTGATGAGATGGGTGGCCAATTTTATTGCTGAGCATGGTCCAGAACCTGCATGGGTCACCACTCACTCAAAGCCTATTTTCAAGGCTTCTCTTAGTGTCGCTGCCAAGTTTTTGTGGGCAGTTGTTCATTCACGCTTTCGGCCCACACTTGCTGATAATATACTTACACCAAACTGTGCGGTTTTGGTTTCCAGCATCTTAGCGAGCTATGATATTGATTGGGCCAGCCTCATCGCCGTGCAGATTCATGAGGCCGCACTAAAGAGGTCCACCTCCATCCCTTTCCCTTGCTTGATATACAGGCTCTGTCTAGAGTCGCGGGTGGAGAGTTTATACTAGTTGGACCAGTTGATTGAGGCCCAGCTACTTTGGATCCCAGCCTGATCAAGGCTGAAGAGAACCCAGTGGCACTTTGGCAAGCACAACCTCCACCAATGCCTGAGATGTTTGCCCCAAAGCCACCGCCTGAGGGTTCACAGACTGCTACCACCACTGTTGCTGCTACTGAGAAGAGGCCCTCGCAGCCTCAGGCAGTTAAGGATAGGGGGCCCACCACTTCTATTCCTATACCACAGGCCATGATTTCTCAGGCTACTTCCGCAGGCATGGTCTATGTGTCTGCTGCATTTATATAGGCCCTGGCGCAGAGGTTATCACATGCTGAGTCATAGTTGACTCAACTTGTTCATCAAATCAGGCCATGGGTCTGCCAAGCCATTTCAGACTCGGAGAGTCAAATGCAAGCATTTGAGGTCGCTACTATTCAGGACCGTATCTCTACCATGGATGCTCGCATTGACACCTTCAAGGAGAGGGTACAACAGAGATTGAGCGAGGCCCGACCATTAGATTTGTCGACTATTCAAATGTTGATTCAGAAGCTCCGAGCTGACATGACAACAACACTCGCCGGTTGCACTACCAGCAACTACACCTCCGGTGACGGTGGTTGATCTATTTACTCCTAATGAGCCCATTCAGTCTTCCCAGGGGAAGAGACCCACACAGAGGATGATGATTCCGATGAGATACACTTATGTGAGAGGCTTACATAGGAGGAGGGGCTCGAGCTTATCTTGAGGAGATCGAGATAGTAGGAGGAGAGATGACGTGCTTGAAAACTTGAGAACATGAAGGGCACTGGCCTCTTCGGACAGAGCATTACTACTGAAGAGACTACCCCACGGGAGGAGGGTGGCCAGACTCAGCCACACACAGGCACTTAGGTGCCCAGGTATGTTTTTTGACCCTTATATGTATTAGTTTGCTTTGGTTCTGTGCATTGGGGACAATACACATCTTTTTTGATGGGGTGTGGGCAGTTATGGGCCTCAGCAAAGTATGAGTAGCTTGGGTCCATAACTACCCCAATTTTTGATCCCGAGGTTTTCTTGCCTGTGTTCTTTTTCCCTGTAAATATTTACTTTCTGTTGAACCGGGATGTTTAGGATGATTAGATAATATTTGTAGCATGTAGTACCAATACTTGTGGCATATATCATATTTTTGTGTTTTGTTTGAAAAATGATACCCACCAAAAATTTTGATTAGTAGTTAGATAGCAACCATGCATGTTTAGGTGTGTGACAATATTTGTTCTGATAAGTGAGGATAAATTGAGATAAAAAGTATGATCTGAGAGTCTTTTGTTGATAATATATGATGTGCCATGTGAGTATGAACTTAATTTGCTAGATGCTAGATTCATGTGTTTTGCTCTAATTCAGAACTTGCCTTGTTACTTTAAGTTAGATTGTAGATTAATTGGATTAGGAAATGATCTTAGGTCATTGTTCTTAATAGTCCACTTAGCCTAAATTGGCCAACCAAAACTATGATATATCCCTTGTTCCTAATGATTGAGCCTAACATGTACATATTATTTGAAAACACCTGATTAATCTAGCCTTGTTATTTGTAAAATCCTGAAATTGGCCCTGGTCCTTCCTTGAGCATTGTGCACCTTGACTGAGGCAAAAGATCTAACTTGACGGTGGCTACCAAAAGTGGTCCTGGTTCTGAGGACGGATATTGTGCACCTTAATACAGGCCAAAAGCCTAAGTTAAGTGTGGTTGATTAAGGGTGATGCACAAAAATAAGGGGGTGAATTAGTGATATAGAGGAAAAAAGTTAAAAATCACGTACTGGGTGCAAGAAAAATGAGTGATGCCTTAGTTGTGAGCTAAAAAGCAAAATGAAGTGTAAAAACAAGCAAAAAGCTGAAAAATGAAAAGAAAGCACCCAGAAAAGCTTGAAATAGGAAAAGGGAGAATAAGGTGAAAATAACAGAGTTAGTAGGGCAAGAGTGTAAAAAAGCGCAGTGTCAAGGAGGGTCTTTAGTCATTATATTCTTAAAATACCATGCCAAAGCCCCCTGAGCCTACGTTACAAGCCTAGAAAGTCCTAAAGTGATCCTAGTCCAAGTAGTTGAAGATCTTAGTCATGAGTATACGGGCAAGTGGAATTAGCCATGATACATAAATATCGAGAAAACATATCATACACAGTGATCCTAGTTCAGTTAGTTGAAGGTCTTAATCATGAGTATAGGGGGCAACCTATGGTATTAGACATGATGCATGAATATCTTTTGTGATAGTGAGTGATTTTGCATAGTCCCAAGGTTATACATGAAAACATCATTAAGTGTCAGATATGGGACTTCTTTCTGTGAGGGGACTTGTATTGCATTGTTAGCACTAGACTTGTTCAGTGATTGGGGATTGTTGATACTACCTCGCTTATCATAGTTGTGTTGCCGCATCACTACTAGAAATTAGGCCTATCGCAACACTAGTAAAACCGTTGCCATAGATAGGATAACTGTTGCCATAGCCTTATCGCAACGCTTTATCATGCTTCATATCTGCTCGTGTAGCCATAGATCTATAGCAACGGTTTTTGCTACGGGTCGAAATAACCATTGCCATAGATACATCTTTAGCAACAGTTGTTCTTTCATCTGGTGCAACCAATATATATACGTATTGCAACGACAGACAACCGTGGCCATAGATGTTTATGTAACGACCTAATATTATATTGCAACAATTTTTTTATTAAATGAAGTATTAATTGGTCACAACTGCAACGGTTTTAAATGTAATTTTATGACCTTTTGCAACAGTTCCAGTGACCTATTGCAATGGTTTAATTGAACTAGGAGCCCCATTAGGTAATTTAAATTTATATATCAATTATTATAATACACTACATATTATATAAATTACAAATCAAATTTCTTTCATATTCAACGATAATTCAATATATCCAACAAATTAATAAGTATCCATAAATGCAAACTGTTCCACCTAAATGATCATTAGTTAACGTTTACAATATTTAAAAAATTAGAACATTCGATAGCAAAATATATATTAGAACATATCCCTCAAGAATTAAGAGTTCTTAAGTAACTTGGTAAGGTCATCTTCTCTGCTTTCTTCCCTTTCTTCATTTTTGACACCTATAAAAAGAAAATACACAACGTCAAGTTGTGTTGGTAACCACTCAAAAGCCAATTAATTCGAATTAGAAAATTAATAAAATAAAATAAAAGTCAAGTACTGAAGAACAAAAAATATTTTTTTTAAGATACTTAACACAAGTGTCTACAATGAACGCATGGGACACCAAAGTAGTTTATGAAACAGGAACATCAGTAAAGCGAGTAGCATAAACTGGTACCAATGGCATATGCTACTGGAGTTAAAAACTTTACTAGATGATTCAAAAAAATTAAAAGATATATAGAAATAGCATATCCTTTAGGAACATTCCCAGATGAGGAAGAATTTTTGTCTTGATAATTCAAGGCACACGAATAGCATGATGGTTTAGACTCATTGTGTTTGTTTATGCAGAAAGGTTGGTAGCATTATATATTAGTAAAAGTCCTTTAGCTGTATATCCAAAAACCAACAGAAGAGAAGATCTGTAAGGAAGAAGACTCCTCAAGATTATCACCATCATCAATACCATACTACTTACAACAAAATACATAATGCATAGGTAAAATGACAGATGAACTGATTTATGGGAATGGGGTCCTTCTCTGTTTGTTTTTGTGTACCCTCTTTGTTGTTTGTGTGCTGGACCACACAGAACAATACCAACAAAGGCTAGTAGAGAGTAGTAGTAGTAACCCTTAGATATTGTACTACCTTTTTTATGAGGTACACATTGGAGAACAAACTTTTATGGAAAAAATATACTATATTGGATCGTCACTGTTGTGAGGAGGGAGACAATTCATACTGCCAAAGACCATCAAGAAAGCATGGATATGCCATAGACGCCTTCAGTTTCAAATGCAGTTGTCCTTTTCTATTTTATTTGGTTTAGATTCTTGCTATAATAGAACTTTTCAGTGTGTCCACGCAGTTAAATATTTATTGAAGCTTCCACGAGAATGATATCATTTGAAGGTATTACGGTCGGATAGTAAAAACTTCTTAGATGGCATAACAGTAATCTCTGAGAATTTCAAATTTGTACTCACCTAGCATCATAAACAAAAACTAGTGCTGCGAATTAATGAAAGATGAAAATATGTGATCGAAAATCATTTTTAAAAATCATAGAAAAAGCAAAACCATTGTTTATGATGAAGAGCTCACATCTAACCCCAAAAGTTCACATAAACTAAAAGAAGAATAGATACATAACAGGATGAACCAATGAAGATGAAGAGAAGAGCTGATGATGAAAGAAAGACATACCTTAAGAATTGGAAGAGAAAATGAAATAAAATAGCAGAACGTAGCATTTTGAAGTAATATACATGATAGCGCCAACTTAGATTATTATTCTTCACAATATCATCAAGAAACAGCGTCTGAGTAGAGCTTTACATTACCTTCAAAATGCAAATAAACAACAGTAATCCTCAAGTTATACAACAATGATATACGTTATATAATCCCACAAGAGGGGTCTAAAATAGATAGTGAGTACATATATCTTATCCCTAGCTTGAAACAAAGAGAGATTGTTTCCGATAGATCTCACCTTAAGGACTGTAGCAGTGTTATAATGTCAGAAAAAATTAGAATGTACACTTTTACAAAGAAAGCACTTCCATAAACTCAGGAAACTTTTTAGAAAAGCTTGGCGTAAGACTCCTGGGCTGAATTTAAGTATTATCAATAAATTCTGTAGCCAAATTCATTAAAAACATGCTGGAGAATTTTGAGTTCTCATGAGATGCCAATCTTATTTGAGTCCTCTTGCCCTGTTATTTAATACAAGGAAAAAGAGATTTGCACACCTGTAATACAACTTTTGCTTCATCATCTAATGGACTCATCATATTTTGTAATACAACTTTTGCTTCATCATCTAAGGGATAAGATATATGTACAATACCAACAGGAGGATGTAAAAAGCTTAGGCAAACTACGATGAAAACTGAACTATTACAGGCAGTCACTCAATCTGTGAGGGTAACACGATAGATATCATGTACCTGTAAAGGTTGACGTACAAGTGTCATTTGGAAACAACTAATGATTATGATTATAAATAAGTGATGAAAGAAAATATAGAAATCTCATGTAGCTTCAATAAAACAAGGTATACACGCAGTACAAACAGTAAGTTAAACAATCAAATTAAATATTATTATTTCAAAAGAAGTAGATAGTGCCAATAACTAATTTCTAACATATAGGAAAGTATAAGTACAGAACATTAGATTTATTGAGGATAAGCACACGCTTGCCAGAAGTATTGAAGAAAAATCTTGTTACCTATTGATCAAATAAGCCTCCAGCAATATGTATTTGGCAGAAGTATGTAACTTATTGACAATGTGCAACACGCGAGATCAAAGGACAGAACATGGCTAAGGAATAACTTTGAGTCTCTCATGTTAGCATTGCCTCTTGGAGCCTTTTTCGTTGCTTGTTTTTATATTTTAACACTCGTAAACTTATACTTAAGTGGAGTTCAAGGACATTCATGCTCTGCATTCGCGGATAGCAGGAACTTCCCAGAACTCCGCGTTTGCTGCAGCGTCTGCATCTGCAGAGAACCAATGTTACCAGACATAATTTCCTGAATTTCAGAGGCATTTTATCGAACACATAATAGGGACACGTTTTCAGCTCTATTTTGACAAGGTAATCATCCGGAAATCATTCCCAATAACTCAAGTTAGTTCCACAAACAACACTCAACAATTTAACTTCAAATTACCCGACCAATTTTCACAGTTTAAGCACAAGATTTGACTCCTCACAAGTATAGAGGTAGGACACCATAGTACCACAAATTTCATGTCAAGAACACAATTCAGTGGGAGCATTATTTTAAATAATCAATAGATTGAGCATATGACGGATTAGATGAAAAATCAATTCACCAAACTTACCAAGGAGGCTAAACGGATGAAAAAAATGTCATAAATCCAATTGATGGAGAAGGACTTACCGTGGGCTTGATTTGTGGTGATACTTCAGATTCAAGCAATTTCATGCTATCAATTCTGAGAAGAAAGGGTTTGGTTCTTCACAGTAATATCAGTTATGAGAGAAAAGCGTTTGGCTATTATTTTGTTTGCTAGTCACATTGTATGAGGGAAAATAAAAATTGATTTAATAAAAATCCGGCGAATTTGGATTCAGAAAAACCGTCGGATCAAATCAAAGAGAAAGATTTGTTCAAAGATGCTAAATTTGGTGATTCGTCGGTCTTCGAATCACTTTCCGAAGAACAACTCCTCAAATCCCTCTCTCTCCATGATGAAGATGCCCGTTCTTTTCTGGTTTTCGGTTTTGCTTTGAGATGTGGAGGCAATTAGGGTTTGATTACCAGTGAGTTTAGAAATAGAGAGTGTATATTATAACTGTGTTTTCTTTTGGTCAGAAATAAAGAGGGAGTGTATATAATAATTGGCGGTATACTAAAAATTGGGTGAAAAGTAAGGAGGGAGTTCTACACTCGTTGCAATGGAAATAAATCCATTGCCATAAATATTTATTGCAGCGGTTTCACAAAATCGTAGTAATACATTTTCTAGGCAACGGTTCTCTGAACAATTGCAATGCATGTGTGATAATATATGTTATTAAGCCAATATACTTTATGCAACGCGTATAATCGTTGCCATAGACCTTCTGTGGCAATGATTTTTGAACTGTTATCATAATCGTTGCCATAAGCCTATTTTCTAGTAGCGCATGCACCAGTTTGTATTGGTTTGCTAGATAGTTATTTGATCCTATTTTGAAAAGTTGGTGTGGTGTCTGAGTTTGAGATTTATGTGATGTATGGCATTGGGTTGAGGTCTGTGTGTTACTGTATTATCTATATAGATTGAGTCTGTCGCTTGAGGACAAACAACAATTTTAAGTTGAGGGTGTTGATGTGCTGCCAAAATACAACATTTTTTATGCTTAAAACTTGAATTTTTGTATGTTCACAATGCGATGTTAGTTGTTTTTATGTGTTTTTGTGTTTATATTTGTTGGATTACAGGTTTGCCTTGATTTTTGGGAAAAAGTGCAGAAGTTGTTGATTTTTGCTGTTATACAAGTCCCTCTACGGGCCATAGATCATTCTACGGGTCATAGGGTGGTTTTGTGAACAATTCCAATGAGGGGTTGTTTTCTGAAGTTAATTCTACGAACATACAGACGAGTCGTAGAAGATGGTTCGTGCCCTGATGATTAGAGATTGAGACTTTCTGAAGTTTCATCAGACGAAACCCCCTTTACGGGTCTAAACTACTTTACGAGTCGTAGAGGGGTGTCATAGAGTTGAAGTCCAAATTTTCAGCAGCTAAGTACGAGACCCCGATTACAGGTCATGGAATGCAATACGGCCCGTAAACCCCTTTCGTATAACGGTGCCGACCAGTTCTTCTATTTTGTTTAGGACTTGTATTTCACTTATTATAAATAGGTTTTTTAGGTTATTTTTCTTAAGTTTTCGCCTAGTACTAAAAGAACTCAATATTAGAGAGGGAAAATTGTGAGATCATATTGAAGAGTCTTTGAGAAGACTTGTGCTTCATCTTTAAGATTGTGATTCTTATTGAAGTTGGATTTGCTTGTTCTTAATTCTGTTGTATAAGTGTTCAATTATGTTTTCTCAATTCATAATCCTTGCATCTACACAAAGCATGAGTAACTAAATCTACAACTAGGGCTGTGGGAACCATGAAGAATTAACAAAGTAAAATTGGATAATTCATAATTCTTGGAAGGTGTATATGCATGTATTGATTAACTCTCTTCGTTTTGCATATTTTCTAGTCTGGCCAACATTAGAACCCGCCTAGTGTTACTGACTGGACCAAGGTAGAAATGAATAGGAAAAAAGATTAATTAATAGGATTCGATTGATGTGTTCTCGTCTAATCAACCAAACTAGGCAAGGGGAGGTTGTACTGGGACTAATGGGTGAGAGTTAGTAATGCATACTATAGAGATAGGTCAAGTTGCATAGTGAAATTTACCTCTCACCTTTGACCAAAGGTCTTGGTGAACATAATTTACCGTCCTGCATGCTATACACTAGAAAAGAATTAGGTTATCTGGTGATACTGAGTTGGGAAATCATAGAAAACACAATACCCTAGTTTCTCTCCATATTGACTTCTCTCTTGTGATAGTTTAGTTATATTTTTCATTGATTATTGCAAAGCCCCCTCTTTGAGGATGTAAGTTGGTTAACCATTCGAATTTCAATCATTGAATTCTCTTGAGTCTATGTATTCTATGTGGGTTTGACCCTAACTTTTGTTAGGTTCTATTTCTTGACAGCGAACGCTTTATCCTCTAAAAAGGAGGTGTAACTTGGGAGACATCAAAAGGAAAGAAAACAGTCACCCAACAAGAACTCCTAATGCAAAGTGCAATGCATAGAGCCCAAATAGAATCAAAGGCTCTTGAAATTCAAACAACAGTACTAACTAGAAAATCTCCAACCAAGAAAATGTCATAGATTTCTGATTAAGTTAGTTATTTTTGCTACAAATATGGATATGTAACAAACAAGAATGTTGTTTTGTAATTTTTGCTAGCAAACAATATAGCTTAAGATTTCAACAGCTGCTATTTTAAGTTGGAATTATGGAAACTTTTCCTGGAAGAACTTCTCTTTTCTAAAATCCTTTTGGTGCAGACTAGAGGTACTTCTAGGAATGCATAAATGTTATTTCAAATGTTTTTTATAGGCTTGAAAGGGTCAGTTAAGTTTTTTTATTACAGACGCCATCTTCTCATGGATACAAACAAAGCTACATACAAGCTGATATAACATACTAGCTTTATTTTGTATAGTGTCATATTGGGAGCATACATAAATTATGTACTTCTTTTGCTTTGTGATATGTACACTTCTTGCTGCTTTGTGTTGGGACTATTAGGTTAGATTGTTAGTCTTATTGGTTTGGAAGATTGACATATCATACATATACTACCAAATTTGAATTTATCCATTGATCAAATGAGAAAGTATATGTATAGCCAAAGATATTAGTGATGTCGCCCAAGTTACACCTCTATTTTAGAGGATATAGCGGTCGCTGACAAGATATAAAACCTAACAAAGGTTAGGGTCGAACCCACAGGGAATACGTAGACTCATGAGAATTCACAAATAAGCAAATCAAATAGTTAACCAACTCAATTCCCCAAAAAGGGGGGTTTTGCAATAATCAATAAGAAAGTAAACTAAATTAACTATCGCAGAAGAAAATCAATAATAGAGAGTAACTAGGGTATTTTGTTCCTCATGATTTCCCAACTTAGTATCACCGAATAACCCAATTCTTGTTTAGAATATAGCATGCAGGGCGATAATTTAAGTTCACCAAGCCCTTTGGTCAAAGGTGAGAGGCGAATTTAACTATGTGACTTGGCCCATCTCCATAGTGTGCATTACTAACCATTACCTATAAGTCTCAGTACAACCTCCCCTTGGCCCAATTTGGTTGATTAGATGAGAACACATCAATTAAATCCTGTTAATTAATCTCTTTTTCTATTCATTGGCCCAATTCGGTTGATAAGACAAGAATACATCATCAAATTCTGTTAATTAATCTCTTTTTCTATTCACTACTACCTTGGTCCAGTCAGTAACACTAGGCGAGTTCTAATGTTGGCCACCATTTAAAAATATGAAAAATGGAGAGAATTGATTAATACATGCATATGCCCATTCTAAGAATTGTAAATTATCCAGGTTTACTTTGTTATATCTTCATGGTTTCAACAACCCTAGTTATGGATTTAGCTACTCATGCTATGGGTAGATGAAGAAATTATAAATTGAGAAAATAAATTAAACACTTACCTAATTGAATTGAGAATCTAGCAAATCCAAAATTGATTGAGAATCACAAGATTGAAGATCAAATTAATTCACAAATGTATTCTCTCAATTTTCTCTCTAAGTATTGTATTTTAACCCTAATTACAATGAATCTGGCGGCTCCCTCTGATAAATGACCTAAAAATACTATTAATTACAATTAAGTCCTTAATAAAATTGAAAAACTGGTCGGCAAACTCCACAAAAGCTATTTACGACTCGTAGTGTCTTTTATGAGTCATAATCAGGGTCTTGTATTATGCTCTTGGGATCTTGGACTTCTTTTCTATGACTTCACTTTACGAATCGTAAACAGATCCATGACTCGTATTGCTTGTTCGTAGGTTTTAACTCCATCTAATTGTCCTTAACTGAAAATCTTCATGAAACTTAGCTTATACGACTCGTACATTTATATTGTAGAATTTAGCTTCAAATATCATCCCTCACTGGATCATGACACCAACTCTATGACTCATAGAATGCTCTACGATCCGTAGAGGGTCTCGTAAATCATTAAAAGCCAGAAATCTTCTACAATTTTGCTCCAAGTCACAGCTAACTTTTAATCCCGCAAATCCAAACACAAAAACACATAAAATCCAAAAATATCGCATTGAGAACACACAAAATCCTAAGTTTTAAGCATCAAAAGTGCTTTATTTTGACAACACATCAACACCCTCAACTTAAAATTATTTCTTGTCCTCAAGCGATGACTCAATCTATATAGACAATACAATAACACACTGACCTCAACTCAATGGCATACATCATATACATCTTAAACTTAGATACCCACACCAAGCTTTTCAAAACAAGATCAAATAGCTATTTAGCAAACCAACGCACACCAGTGCATGTGACAACACAACTATGACAAGTTAGGGAATATCAATAGTCCATAATCACTAAACAAGTCAAATGCTAACAATGCAATATAAGTGCCCTCACAGGAAGAAGTCCCATTTTTTACATTCAATGACAATTTCAAATTTAACCATGAGACTATGCAAAAATACTCACTCTCACAAAAGATATTCATGCATAACAACTAATACCATAGGCTTGCCCCTATACTCATGACTCAGACCTTCAACTAACTGGACTAGGATCACTTTAGGATATTATAGGCTTATAACGTAGGCTTAGGGGGCTTTCGTATGATATTATAGGAAAATAGTGACTAATGGCCCTTCGCGGAACTAAGTTTTTTTTACAATTTTGCCTTACCAACTTTGTCATTTTCACATTATTCTCCCTTTTTCCTAATTCAAGCTTTGCTAGGTACTTTCTTCTCATTTTTCAGCTTTTTGCTTTATTTTTACACTTCATTTAACTTTTTAGCTCAATCTAAGGCATCTTTTCTTTTTCTTGCACCCGATACATGATTTTTCTTCTTTTTCTCTTCATTCCTAACTCACCCCCTTATTTTTATGCCTTTACCTTTACGTCATCCACCCTCAACTTAGGCTTTTAACCTGTATTGAAGCACACAATATCTATCCTCCAAGCCAGGGCCACTTTTGGGTAGCCACCCTCAACTTAGGCTTTTAACCTGTATTGAAGCACACAATATCTATCCTCCAAGCCAGGGCCACTTTTGGGTAGCCACCCTCAACTTAGGCTTTTTGCCTTAGTTAAGGTTCACAATGCTCAAGGAAAAACCAGAGCCAATTTCAGGATGTTCACTAGACAAGGCTAGGTTAATTAGGTGTTTAGAAAGAATTGGTACATGTAAGACTTAAATACTTGAAACTGGGGATATATCATTATTTGATTGGTTATTTTAGGCTAAAGTGGACTAATTAAAGAACAAAGGCCTAAGATCCTTTCCTAATCCATTTAATCTATAATCTAACATAGAGTTATAGGGGAAGTTTTGAATTAGCACAAAAGACATAAATCTAGCAAAATAAGCTAACACTCTCATGGCAAAACATAAATTATCAACACAAGACTCACAAATCATGCTTCTTATCTCAATTTACCCTTACTTATCAGACCCGATATCGCCAAACACTTAAACATGCATGGTTGCCATCTAACTATCTCTTTTTCTATTCACTACTACCTCTCCTCCAGATATCGCCAAACACTTAAACATGCATGGTTGCCATCTAACTACTAATCAAAATTTTTGATGGGTATCATTTTTTCAAAACAAAACATGTTATATGCCATAAGTATTTGTACTATATGCTACACATACTATCTAAACATCCTAAATGTGCTGGTTCAACAAAAATTAAATATCCATGAGGAAAAAGAACACAAACAAGAAAATCTAGAGATAAAAAATTAGGGTAGTTATGGACCATAAGCTACTCAGACTTCACCGAGGCCTATAACTACTCACACCCCATCAAAAAAGATGTGCATTATCCCCAATGCACAAAATCAAGCAAAATAAACACATAAAAGGGTTAAAAATATACCTGGGCACCTAAGCGTCGGTCTCTGGCTGAGTCTGGCCATCCCTCTCCTGCAGGGTAGTCTCCTCAGCAATAGTACTCTATTTTGAAGGGCCAATACCTCTCAATTGATCCTCATCCCTCAATTTTCTCTCTAAGTATTGTATTTTAACCCTAATTACAATGAATCTGACGTCTGTCCATAAAAAATAACCCAATTATACTATTTATAGTATTTACTCCTCATCACGCCTTGACTCTCTCTAGGTAGGCTCGAGATCTCTCTCCTCTAATCCCCTCGCACATACATATCTATCCTCTAGATACTCATCCGTGCAAGGCCTCTTCTCAAGGGAAGAATGGGTAGGCTCATCGGGAGAAAATAAATCAAGCCTAAGCACCAGAGATATTGTATCTAGTAGTGTGACTAGTGTCGCTAGTGATGCTATCAAGTTAGCCCTGAGCTGCTGGATCTCTATCTACATGGCTGACAAATCTGAAGGCTGGGTCTCAGCTAATCTCTTCAGCAACCTCTCCTAGAAGGCGTCTATGCAGGCATTCATAGTAAAAGTATGCGATCGTGAATGCCTGCTTCTGACCCTCCAAGTCCAAGATAGCCTGCCAGCCCCATGGCCTAATCTGTAGAAAGAGATGAGTCAATTGTGCCTTAGCATATGCTAAGCGCTGCGCCATGGCTTGTATAGAAATGGCAGACATGTAGACCATACCCATTGTAGGAGTCTGTGAAGTAGTGGCCTCTGGTGCGATAACAGTAATCATGGGACCCCTATCCTTATCTGTACTATGCTGTAAGGGCCTCTCCTCACTAGTAGCAGCGGCGGTGGTGGTGTCAATCTCCAAATCCTCAAGCGGTGGCACCGGGGTGAACATCTCTGGTGGAGGTGGAGGCTGTGCTCGCTGGAGTGCCACTGGGTTCTTATCAGCCTTGATCAAGCTGGGCTCTAAAGTATGCTGGGCCTCTACCAAATGGTCCAGCTGGTGTAGTATCTCCACCTTAGACTCAACACAGAGTTTGTAGATTAAACAAGGGATAGTGATGGAGGTGCCCCTCTTCAGAACGGCCTCATGTATTGGCCGGGTGATGAGGCGAGCCAATCTATATCATAGCCAACCAAGATGCTAGCAACCATAATCACACACTTCGGCGTAAGAGTATTATCTGCCAAGGTCGGCCGGATGCATGATCAAATAGTGGCCCACCAAAATTTGGCGGAAAAGCTGAGTAAAGCCTTGACAATAGGCTCCATGTGGGTGGTGAGCCAAACAGGTTCCAGACCCTGCTCTGCAATATGACTAGACACCCATCTCAAAAATGTGGCTCGATGCTCAGGATCCTTCATGATCAATGGGTTCCTAGCCTACCCCAATCTGTAATCAAACTCCGCTATGGATTTGGGGGCACGATACTCAAGACCAAAAAGCATATGATGGGTAGTTGCCTCTGAAATGTCTACCTGCGGACCTTTCACTCGTGTCTTTGTCAGCCTGGGCTGAGTGAGAGGTTTCTTCCCCTAGGGAAGAGAAAACTATATGGTAGCTGTATAGGATGCATAAAACTCCCTCACCAAAAGTGGAAACACCTGCCAAGAGACTTCGTCAGCCATATGAGCCTATAACTAATCATCATATCCTGTAGACACGGCTAAGTCCATCAGAAATCACCCTGGGCTCCTCATAATTAGAATAGGTTGGTTTGTCCCGCTTCTTTCGCTGCATACCCTCCAAGTTAATCACCTCCATGCCCTCAATGCACCATCGGTTAGCAAAGGCATCCGATGATAATTATGAAGATGGTGCAATGGAAGACTCGACATCTCCTCTATCCTCAAAGCCCTCCTCAGAATTGTAATCCTCTCCTGATGGAGTCATCTATGGCATGCTGCTCCCACACTTGTCACTAACTCTTTCTTTAGACTGGGAAGGACTAGCAACTAGAGCCTGAGTACACCCAGCTCTAACTACGGCTATGGTCTATGGTGTCATAGTATTTGGGTCTAGTCGGACATTGAGGATCTCTAGTGACCCGCTCAATTGAGGGTTCTGCTCGTCATCTGAAGGCTCATCCCTAAGCGTTCTCCTCAGAGCCTTAATCTCAGCACTCTCCTCAGAGCCTTAATCTCAGTACGTCTACTTTTTGGGGCCATAATACCTGAAATATAGACATGAACACACCATAGTTAGCCCCAAAAATCAAGAAATAAAGTACAAAAATCATCTAAGTCAGTTGTAGAAGGGCTCTACGAAAGCCCCTTTACGAGTCATAGTGAATACTACGAGTCATAGTGAATACTACGAGTCATAAAGTGCTCTCATAGACCAGTGATTCAAACTAATTTTTGTTGCTGGAAAAGTCTATAAAACTAGGTACGACTCGTAGATTAGGGTTGTAGAAAATTCCAGTGAGTAATAAAATTTAGGCAGGGATCTACGAGTCGTGAAGTGATCTACAACTCATAGAAAGTCTCGTCTGATGAATACTCAGAACATCAAGTTTCTGGAATTTCACACGATGGGCAACTACGACTCGTAGATTGCTCTACGGGTTGTAAGCGCCTCTCCTGAACTAAAAATCTCAGTTACCTGAGTTTCTAAGTCCATCACACAAACCCTTAAAACATTTTCCACAACTGATTCTATCAGCATCGAAGCAACAACATACACACCCACATAATTAGCACACAACAAACGTTACCCACAATAATTTCAATATATATTCATCCTATCTAAGAATGATTAAGCATCAATTACCCTACAATTTCGACCATCTTAATTTGACTTACATAGTAACATGATCCGAAGTCTATAATCACCAATTTGCAATTATAGACTATTCAATACCATTCAATCAAACATGGTGGATGATCCAATAGTCACAATCAAGTAGCATTCAAAAGCCAAAAATACCCAATTCCAGAATCAATTAACAAGGCAACTAGGGGCAACCCAATTTCACATAATCACAATTCAAATTCACACAATGGTTACTTGTCTAAACACCATACCCATCATAATCATCTAATCAATAAATTAAGAACAAGGAAATTTAAGGGTTTTAAGTAAACCGAGAACTTACCAAGAATTTAGATGAACCTTGAAGAAGATGAGAGAAATAGGTAGACACAAAACCCTAGAGTAGTTGGAAATCTAATAAGAAAATAGGTCACGGTGGTTGGAATTTCAATGGGGGGAGGGGTCAGGTTAGGTTAATCAGTCAATTTTAGGTCAAATAGGGTCAAATTATTTTTGATCCTTCTTTTTATAATAAATTGGGTCAATTGAAAAAGTAATTAGGCTTGGGTTTATGAAACACCGATTACGAGTTGTAGATGGTTCTACGACTCATAGATCATGGTTTCGTAGAACCCTCAATACCTAGCAAAATTTTAGAAAACTTGCCTGACGTCCACGAACCCCATTCACGACTCGTAGTTTGGTCTATGAGTTGTAAAGTTGGCTCGTGGACTCGAGTGCACAATTATCCTGTTCATTGGAAATCCCTAAGAGATGGGGGTACGAGTCGTAGACTAATATATAACTCATAGACCCAGTCATAGAAACTTGACCTGGTGCTTTTCTCAGCCAAATTTGTTAACTTAGCCTGAACTGGCATACTCTTCATAAAATACATTGTTATCCTATATGCAACCAACCCAATGTCCAAAATTGCAAACAAAACTAAATAAAACAACTACCTATGAATCCAAAAACTAAAAATAAACCTATAACTATGCAATTACATAAAAATACCTTGGATTGCCTTGCAAGTAGCGCCTGATTTATTGTCACGGCCCGACTTAGGTAGCTTGAGTAATCATACTTCCTCAAGCTCCGGTGCACCCTTATTACCAAACTTTGTGTCATGACCCAAGCCTAGCTCCTAGATATGACATGGAGAATGGGAAACCCGAAGGGACCCCAAATAAGCCTCTTAGCATATCAGTCATACATCCTTGATCGCGGTAGCAAATTAAGAATTACAAGAGAAAATAAAAACGGAAGCGGGACTAAGAGAAATCTTGATATTCATAAAAGCAATAAAAGAATCAAGCTCATGGCATAAATGCATCATACCATCCAACAACACCTCTAACTTGAAATGGAGTAGGGGCCAACACACTTTCCAGGCTCACCCTCATAATGACAAGTGTTCAACATAAAGAAGTCTCAATATAACAAGAGTAATTTAGATATTGTCCTCGGACTTGAGGACTCACCAATGCTTTTCTTCAAGTACCGAGCTAACCACATGGAGGAGGATGATCAAAAGGAGCTCTGGTCCCTACATGGTAATATCATGTAGGCACAGAGTATACTCCCCTGCTCTTCGAAGGTGCCCTAAATGTACTAAGTATGTGGGGTGCAATGCAACAAAGGCATAAGCCAATATATTCATAATGCATAATCATGAGCAATAGATATATATAACCTCAATATGACACGCATGATCAATGCTTATAGTAAAATATGCTTGTAAATCATTCAACTTGCATAATATATCATACATATGTGGAAGAGACCTTACCGACATGAGTAAGACCAAGTGATATACAACTTAGAATCTCGATGATTAACCCTCATCGTTAAAGAGGTAAACCTCATCGATAAAGAGGTGGTCTACTTGCAAAGGTAAACTATACTTCACCTTATGGGAACATGACCCATTTCGTATAAAGGAACCCTCCTTACGGGAACAAGACCCATTTCGAAAAAGATATCATGATAAAGTGCACTAAATGGATCCACTAGAATAACAAGGGTAATAAACATAATCCTATGGTGGAACATAGTTTAAGGAAAAGAATATCGACCCTTAAAGATAGTCCACACCGACAGCCAACCCATCGGTGCTAAGTCTAATACCACAAAATACTTGAAATAATCATAACTTCAATAACGTATAAGAAATAGGAAACATGACATGAGTAGCTCTTAAACATGCTTGACATCTAATAGTGAGCCTAACTTGAAACATGAGAATAATATATAATAATACATAAACCATTGATTTAACAAGAATGACCCACAAGAGGTAAAAATCTTGAAATAGGGCTTAACTTGATACTTGTAACACCATAGATACCTTTCATGAAATCAATACATATTTGAAAGACCCTCAACCATCATAAAGTCACTTGACTTGTACATCATATAATAGATCATCAATAACTTGAGAATTCTTGTCATGTCATTCGATCAAACACATGATCGGTTCATGATACTTGTTCAAAATCATGAAATTCAAAAGTAAAATAAGATGAGTAAACATCAATACAAATCAACCCACCAACATAAAAGTAAAACCCTCAAGTAGGGCACCTATGAAATCCATCACAAAACTCACATTTATACTGCTTAATAATAAATAACCATGAAGAATGAAAACTTGAAATCATCAAATTTTATAAAAGAGATAGTTGGACTCCATAGCAGAAAGGACCCATGGATGAAGACCCACATACCTAAACTTGGAATTTCATGGAGTAAACTTGAAGGAGACTTAAAATCTTGGGTTGGGTCCTTAAAATCCAAAGTTTTCCTTGAGATCCTTGAATTTGAATGGGGATCATGATAAAGTCTTGGAGAGGTTTTTAAAGAGAATATTTTGGAAATAACATGATGAAATGAAAGATTTTGGACCTTAAATGAGTATAAAAACGTCAATCTAGGCTTAGAAAGGGTGGGAAAGGATGTGTAAATGATATACTAAAAGGCTTGTTTAGGGTCCCTTCGGGTTCCCATACACCATGTCACATCTAGGCATAAAGCTTGGGTTGTGACAAAATTGGTATCAGAGCTCTAGGTTGTTAATGGTCCTCGAACTCCAATACACCGCATCAATTATAGTCTTACTCACGATTGTGAAGTGCACCATAACTACGAGTAAGAGGCTATGAGGCATTTTTGGAAATATTTCTCTTCTTCTTAATCTATGTTGTGCTATAGAAGTTAAGGTAAGGTTTTCCCTTAACATGTGTTCCTTGCTATTTTAGATCATGGCTATCCCAAGGGGAAGAAGAGCTCGTACACTCGATGAACAACTGGATCACAAAGTGTTCTGGGATTCTATTGCCATGTTAGCTTAAGCTATGACTAATCAAATCAACCAGGGGGTCCAACCCTCTTATGCTCCTACTCTAGCTTCTACGGTAAGAGTCTTTATGAGAATGAAGCTACTGGAGTTCCATGGGTCTAAAGTGGATGAGGACACTTAAGAATTTATTGATGAGGTGTACAAAGTGTTGTCTTTTATGGGGGTTTGATCGGAGGAGAAAGTGGAGTTGGCGGCCAACTCAAAGGGGTGGCCCAACAATAGAAGGAGGAGAAGGGGAATGACAATGTGATACTTTGGGATGAGTTTAAGATAGAATTTCTCAATCAGTTCTTCCCTCTTAAGCTAAGGGAGGTCAAAATGATGAAATTCATGAACCTAAAGCAAGGGTCAATGAGTATGAGCGAGTATGCCCTCAAGTTCAACCAACTCTTGAGATATGCTCTATAATTGGTGGTCGAGCCAAGGTCTAGGATGAATAAGTTTATGATGGGTGTATCTGTTGGTGAATAAAAAGTGTTGTGCCGCCATATTGATAAGTGATATGGATTTGTCCTGCCACATGACTTATGTTAATCAATTGGAGGGGGAAAAGTTGAGGAAACAAAAGAGGTAATGACTCTAAGAAGGCCCATTTTGAAGATATATTCCAAGGTCCTAAGGGTGGCCAGTTTCATCAAGGCCAAGGGTCTTCAAATGCTCCTAATAGAAGGTTTGCTAATGATAACCCCTGAGTACAAGGTGCTGGTAGTGTGATGCCTAATGTTATGTGCCCAAGATATGGTAGAAGCCATTATGGCCTATGTTTTAGGAATACTAATTCTTGCTACAGTTATGGAGAAATAGGTCACAAGAAGATTGATTCTCCTCGTAATCAAAATAAAGGTAGAGATGGACGTCCACAAGGCCAAGGTACAAATGCGGGTCCTAAATAAAGGGGAGGTAACAAGATGGTGCCCCAAGGCACAATAGGTTCTATGCTCTCCAAGGCAAACAAGGGGTAGAGGTGGTGCCCAATGTAGTCACCGGTATGTTAAAAGTCATTGATTTTGTTGTGTATGCATTGATAGACTAGGGTTCCACTCTTTCTTTTATTACTCCTTTTATTGCCAAAAAGTTTCACGTTAAACCCGAATTGTTGTGTGAGTTATATGAGGTGTCTACCCCGATCAGTGCATCCATTGTTGCTAGAAAGGACTATAGAAATTGTCCTATTTTTATTTTGCATAAAACTTTGCCTTGTGATTTTGTTGAGTTAGATGTGGTGGATTTTGATGCTATTCTTGGGATGGATTGGTTGCATGCATATTATGCCTCTATTGATTGTAGAACCCGTAAGGTCAAATTCAAATTCCCAAATAAACCCCCTCCTTGAGTGGGAGGGTCATGATGTGGTGGTCAAGGGTAGATTGATTTCTTGAATTAAATCCCAAAAGTGGATTTCAAAGGGGTATCTCTATCATCTTGCTCCTTGAGTGGAAGAGTCATGATGTGGTGGTCAAGGGTAGATTCATTTCTTCAATTAAATCCCAAAAGTGGATTTCAAAGGGGTATCTCTATCATCTTGTGAGGGTTAGGGATATTGAGTCCAAAGTCCTTCCTATAGAGTCAGTTTCGGTGGTTAGTCAGTTCCTTGATGTCTTTCCTAGTGAGCTTCCCTGTGTTCCTCCCGAAAGGCAAATAGATTTTTGCATAGACCTCCATCTTGATACTCAACCCGTCTTCCCAAATGACCTTCCCGGCGTCCCTCCCGAAAGGGAGATAGATTTTGGCATAGATCTCCTTCTCGATACTCAACCCGTTTCTATTCCCCCTTACCATATGGCCCCGATGGAGTTGAAGGAGCAATTGAGGGATTTGTTAGAGAAGGGTTTTATTAGGCCTAGCGAATCACCTTGGGGTGCACCTATGTTGTTTGTTAAGAAGAAGGATGGTACCCTTAGAATGTGTATTGACTACCGGCAACACAATAGGGTCACCATAAAGAATAAGTACCCTCTACCAAGGATTGACGATCTTTTTGACCAACTTCAAGGGGCTATTCACTTCTCTAAGTTTGATCTTTGGTCCGGGTATCAACAAGAGGTAGTGTGAAATTCCTAAGACAGCCTACCAGACTAGGTATGGGCACTTTGAGTTTGTGGTTATGTGCTTGGAGTCGATTAATGCAGCAACTAATTTCATGGATCTTATGAATAGGGCCTTTAAACCCTACCTTGACTTATTTGTGGTGGTATTTACTAATGATATCTTGATCTATTTTCATAGAGATGAGGAGCATGTCGATCATTTAAGGGTGGTGTTGCAAATCTTGAAGAAGGAGAACTTGTATGCCAAATATGAAAAATGTGACTTTTGGTTGAAAAAGGTTGCCTTTCTAGGTCATGTGGTGTCGGGTGAATGTATCAAGGTGGACCCTAAGAAGATGGAGGTGATTAGAAATTAGCCTAGACTTTTGGCTCCATCAGACATTAGAAGTTTCTTGGGCTTAGCGGGTTATTACCGGAAGTTTATGAATGGCTTATATTCTATTGCTTCTCCCATGACTAAGTTGACCCAAAAGAAGGCAAAATTTGTGAGGACCGATGAGTGTGAAAAGAGTTTCCAAACTTTGAAAGATAAGCTTTCCCCTACTCCCTTCTTGTCTCTACCAGAAGGGTTTGAAGGGGTTGTTGTGTATTGTGATGCCACAAGAATTGGTTTGGGTTGTGTTTTGATTCAATATACCTCTTCGTACCACCCTACCAAAATAATTCCCTCAAATCTCTATACATCTTGGTAGAACCGGAGTGAGTAGAATAGGAAGAATTATGAGCCTCATCAACAATCCTTTTCCTCAAGTGATCCACACAAGGCACACACAACCTTCCTTGATATCTAAGGGCACCATCTCTCCCTTGGGAGAAAACCTCCACCTTGTCCTCTCTCACCAAGGCCTTCAATTCCATTAAGGAGGGGTCACGATCATGCTTTGCTTTAACCTCATCAACCAAGGAAGATTTTGAACCATCAACAACCACAATACTACCATTATTAACCTCTTCCAACTTCACCCCCAATCTAGAAAACCGATGGACCTCTCTAGCCACCTCTTTGCCCCCACCATCACCATGAGCTAGGCTACCCATAGACACCCTACTAAAAGCATCAGCCACAACATTAGCCTTACGGGGATGATAATGCACACTAATATCATAATCATTAAGAAGTTCTAACTACCTTCTTTGTCTCTAGTTGAGATCTTTTTTGGTGAACACATATTGGAGACTCTTATGATCGGTAAACACATCAACATGCACCCTATAAAAATAATGACACAAAAAATTTTCAAAGTAAATACCGCGGCAGAAAATTCAAGATCATGAGTACGATGATTTTTTTCATGCACCTTGATTTGTCTAGAAGCATAGGCGATCACCTTACCGTTTTGCATCAAAATACAACCCAAACCAATTAGGGAGGCATCACAATACACAACAAACCCTTCCAACCCTTCCGGTAGACGCAAGAAAGGAATGAAGACAAGCTTATCCTTCAAGTTTTATAAACTCTTTTTACACTCATCGGTCCATAAAAATTTAGCCTTCTTTTGGTTCAACTTATTCATAGGAGAAGTAATAGAAGAGAACCCATTCACAACCCTCTGGTAGTAACCCGCCAAGCCCAAGAAGCTTCTAATATCCGACGGTGTCAAAGTTTTTGGCCAATTTCTGGTCACCTTCATCTTTTTAGGATCCACCTTAATACCATCCCCTGACACCACATGACCTAGAAAGGAAACCTCTTTCAACAAAAAATCACACTTCTCTTACTTAGCATACAATTTCTCTTACCTCAATTTTTGTAGCACCACCCTCAAGTGACCCACATTCTCCTCCTCACTATGAGAATAGATCAAAATATCATCAATGAAAACAACTACAAACAAATCAAGGTAGGGTTTGAAGACCCTACTTATAAGATCCATGAAGATAGTCGGTGCAGTAGTTAACCTAAAAGACATAACCACAAATTCATAATGCCCATACCTAGTCCAGAAGGTCATCTTGGAAATGTCACACTCCTTCACCTTCACTATACGATACCCGGACCGAAGATCAATCTTAGAGAAGTGACTAGCCCCTTGAAGTTTATCAAATAAATCATCAATCCTTGGTAGAGGATACTTATTCTTTATGGTGACCCTATTAAATTGATAGTAGTCAATGCACTTTCTAAGAGTACCATCCTTCTTCTTCACAAACAACACTGGTGCACCCCAAGGTAATTGGCTAGGCCTAATAAATCCCTTCTCCAACAAATCCTTTAATTGCTCTTTCAACTCTTTTAACTCTGCCTGGGTCATACAGTAAGGAGGAATAGAAATAGGTTAAGTGTCGGTAAGGAGATCTATGCCAAAATCTATTTCCTTTTTGGAGGAATGCTGGGAAGCTCACTAGGGAAGGCATCTAGGAACTCATTAACCACCAGAACCAAATCTATGGGATTGACTTTAAACTCCACATTCCTAACCCTCATAAGATGATAGAGACACCCCTTAGAGATTAACCTTTGGGCTTTAATGCAAGTGATAAACCTACCCTTGACCACCATATCATGACTCTCCCACTCAAGGACGGGTTTATTTTGGAATTAAAATTTGACCCTACGGGTTCAACAATCAATATAGGCATAATAAGCATGCAATCAATCCCTCCCAAGAATAACATCAAAATACACCATATCCAACTCAACAAGATCACAAGGTAATATTTTATGCAAGATGCAAATGGGACAATTTCTATAGACCTTTCTAGCAATAATAAATGCACCAATAGGAGTAGACACCTCATAAGACTTACACAACAATTTGGGTTCAACATGAAACTTTTTGGCAACAAAAGGAGTAATAAAATAAAGAGTGGCACCCATATCCATCAATGCATACACATCAAAATCAAAGAATTTTAACATACAGGTGATGATATCAGGCACCTCATCTATCCCTTGCCTCCCTTGAAGAGCATAAAATTGATTGCGCCTTGGGGCACCAACTTATTGGTCTCCTCTATCTAAAGGAACTGCATTTGCACCCCGGCCTAGTGGACGATCATCTTTATACTTGTTGCGATTATGTGGACAATCCATCACCTTATGCCCCACTTCACCACAACCAAAACAAGCATTGGTGTCCTTAAAACATGGGCCATCATGATCCCTACCACACTTTGGACACATAGCATTGGGCACCATACCACCATCACCTTTTGCCTTGGTAGTCATTGGCGAACCTTTTATTAGGAGTATGAGAAGACCCTTGGCCTTGATGAAATCAGCTACCCTTGGGACTTTGGGACATACCATCAAAACGAGCCAGGTTAGCCTCATTACCCTTTCTCTTTCTCAACTTCTCCCCCTCCAATTGTTCAGCATATGTCATTAGGCTGGACAAATCCATGTCACTAATCAACACAGTGGTACGAGAATCCTCATTCAGCAAATTGGAAACACCCATGACAAACTTATTCATCCAAGACCTCGGTTCGGCAACCAAATGTGGAGCATATCTAGAGAGTTGGTTGAACTTGAGGGCATACTCCCTCATACTCATATATCCTTACTTTAAATTCATGAACTCCATTATTTTGGCCTTCCTAAGCTCGAGAGGGAAGAACCGGTTGAGGAAAGCCGCCTTAAACTTTCCCAAAGGATCACATTGTTGTTCCCCTTCTCCTCTTTTCATTGAGTATACCATATTTGGGCCACCCCCGTTGAGTTGGTATGTCACCAACTCTGCCTTTTCTTCCAACCTAACTCCCATAATAGACAAGACTTTGTAGATCTCATCAATAAATTCTTGAGGGTCCTCATCTACTTTAGACCCATTAAACTTTGGCGGGTTCATCCTCATGAAATCCCTTACCTTAGATGTTGGAGTAAGAGCATGAAGGGCTTGGGCCCCTTGATTGACTTGATTAGTCATGGCTTGAGCTATCAAGGTGAGAGCATCCCGGAGCTCTCCATGAGCCAGTTGTTCTTCCAAAGTATAGGCTCTTCTTCCTCTTGTGTTATACATGATCTAAAAATGGCAAAGAACATTCGTTAGAGGGGAAATCTTACCTAAGTTATATGGCATGACATAGATCATGACAAAGGGGAACTTTTTCTAAAACACCTCACAGCCTCCTACTTATAGTTGTGGTGCACAACAAAACCATGAATAAGACTCTAATCAACGTGATGTGTTAGATGCCAAGGACCATTAATAACCTAGTGCTCTGATATCAAGTTTGTCACAACCCAAGCCTAGGGCCTAGATGTGAAATGGTGAATAGAGAACCCAAAGGGACCCCAAACAAGCCTCTTAGCATATCCTTACACATCCTTTGTTGCAAAAGCAATAAAACAACAATAAGAGATAGAAAAAAGGGAATACCGGGATAAGGGATATCCTTGATAGCATAGAAACATAACAAACCAATAGTGTGACATTAACATGTCAAAAAGTTCCATCAACATCTCTAATACATAGATAGGAGTGAGGGTCAAGACAATCTTCAGGCTTACACTCATAATCATAAGTTTCCAATATAAAGAAGGTCAGCCATGTCTAGGCACTAGGCTTGGGTCATGACAAACTTGGTATTAGAGCACTAGATTGTTAGATCCTTAGAGTCCAACACACTGCATCGATTAGAGTTATATTCATGGTTGTATTGCGCATCAAAACTATGAGTAAGTCCTCGGAGTTGAGGACTCACCAACTTGCTTTGAGAAGATAGTACTAGCCATAGAGAGGATGATGATGATAAAGTGGAGCTTCGGTTCCTGCACGGTAACATCATGTAGGCATAGAGTATGTGTTAGTACCTTTAAATTTAGTAAGTTTGTACAATGCAATGCAACAAAAGATAGGCAACATAGGCAAAATGCAATATCATAAGCAATGGATAACATAATAATAATATGACATGTATAAATCATGCTTGAAGTAAAATATGAAATGTCCCCAAAAAGTGCCGGAAAATGTGCCTCAGAACTAGCCAGAATCGTGTTTTTCATATATCTCAAAATCCGTGCATGATATCGAAAATCGTACTTCATATTCTTGTTCAGGGGTCAACTTGAGTGAAAAATGGATCTAACCCCGATTTAAGACCAACCATAGAAAAATTTAAAAATCACAAAAATATGATTTCTAGAGACGATATATGCCCCTGGCGCAACGCGCCAAGGACGCGCCTCTATGTATTTTTGTGGCCAATTTTCTATCTCGGCCTAAGACTTTTGGGTCTTGGGACTAAGAGTTTCCAAATGTGAAAATACCTATATTTAGCTTTATTTCACCCTCAAATCATTCAAAACGTTTCCTAATACTCACTCAACCACTAGGCCTAATATTTCACTCATAAATTCAAGTCTCAAAAATCATCCAGATTTGAAGGTCCTCAATCAAGCTTCGG
>DF357987.1:45075-77269 GCA_000787875.1 Solanum virginianum
AGCTGAAGGAAGGGGGTCAGTACGAATATTGTACTGAGTATATAAGCAGAGACAAAAGATGATAGGAATTTCAATGAATTGCCAAATTGAATCGGCGAAGTAATATTTTAGAAGATGAAGCTTTGTGAAGATGCAGAGGAAAGCGATCAAGTGAACAGTTAGTGCATTGCCATAATTATATATAGTCTTTAAATTCTTTTTGTTTTGAAAATTTGGTACCCTAAAATTTTTTGATATTGTTGGTTATTTTTGAAATCATGCACGTGATTATCTAGAAATTTTTGTTCTGATAAAGAGAGGGCAAGTTGATGCTTGATGCATGACAGTAAATTACAAAGGACATTGCACATATCATATAAAACATGTTCTTCTTAGTTTTACATAGAGACTAGTACATAGAACCTTTCCTCTCTAGAGTACAAGGGTCGATAAGGTTTTCAAGCTTTTGCAAAGCAAAATTAGAGTAGATTGGCTAGTGATAATCAACTATTTTCTATTCCATCTTGTTACCCATGACAGCTACTATATTTGGTCTAAAATATTTATTTTCTAGCATGTGTGGCTAAAACCCCTACATTGGGGTGTGTTTTTGATATGGGTTCTTTATTTATTTGATAGTTTGATAGGTCTTCAACATTTTGACTTATATTTAGTTGAATTGAGTGAATTTATATCCATTCCTATATTTTATGTATAATTTCAAGGTTGCAAACTTGGGCTTTACTTTAGATCTCTGATTGTTGCCTTAGCTGGAATGATCAGAGTGTGGAGTGGATGTAATGGCTGGAAACCTCTTGAGATTTTAATTAAATTCTATAGCGATGGATTCAATGTCCAAGGTATTAGGGGTTTTGCTGAGACTTCTTAGGCCATGTTTGTCTTCGGTAGTCCGTGTATGATTTCGTAAATGAATCATTTAAAATATTTATGTGACATAGCTTAACATGGGTTACAAGCAACCTAGCCTATGCATTAATTATCAACTTATTTAGTCAAACATCTTGAATAGGTTGGTAGATCAATTTATATATTGGCATATCCCCAACATCTTCCTTTATTTGTTGATTAAATTAGTAATTGCATATCGTATAACTTGATTCTTTCTTTCAATTACTGAAACCCACTAGATCCTATAGTTACTTTGTCCAACGAAATACTTTTATCTTGAACTACAATTCCCTATGGGATTTGTTTCCAACCTCTCACCTGGGTTATTATACTGATGACGACCTCCCTTGCTTCCTTTGAGTAGTTGGGTTGAGCTAGCATGATTTAAATTATAGGCATAGGCGATGTGAGTTGCTATCCAAACCGCTTCATTTTTTACCATTCGGAAAAGACAAATATAGTGGCAGATGCCTTAAGCCGAAAGTGATTAGCATTGGCAGCCCAATGTATTTTTCAACTGTGGAGAGACCTTTCATCTTGGACATACAATGTATAGCTAATCATCTAGTGTGGTTGGCTATTTCAGGATATGAACCAATGGTGGCTTATGTTGTGACTTAGTCCTCTATATTCTATCAGATTTGTGCTAGAACGTATGAGGATGAGGCATTAGAGGCCCTCAGGGATTGAGTGTTACAGACTGATAGTGTCCATGCCATGGTAGATTCAGATGGTGTCCTCAGATTTGATAGCTGATTGTGTGTTCCTACAGACAATGATCAAATACAATTTATTTTGCATGAATCTCATGGTTCAAAGTACTCCATTCAATTGAGCACGATAAAGACATACTATGATTTGATACAATATTACTGGCAGGATAATAAACAGGGAGATATAGTAGATTACATGCCCCATTATCTTAGATGTCAACAAGTAATGACAAAGCATCAACAATCTGGAAGAGAGCTATAGAGACTATCTATTCCTGAGTAGAAGTGGGAGTGAATTATGATAAATCTAGAGATAGGGTAGCCTCGGACATCTAGGGGTATCGACAACATTTATGTTATTTTTGATTGACTAACCAAGTCTACTCATTTCATTCCAGTTCGATCTTCTTATAGTGCTGAGCGGCTGGCTAGAGTTTACACGTAGGAGATAATCTATGTTTATAGAGTACTTTTATCCATTATATCCTATTAGGGACCACAGTTCATCTCCAGCTTCTGGAGAGACTTCCATAAAGTATTGGGCACTAGAGTTGATTTTAGCATAGTATTCTATCCACAGATAGATAGTAGGTCAGAGGATACTATCTAGGTCCTTGAGGACATGTTGCGGACTAGCATATTAGAGTTTGATGGTCAGTGGGACCAGTTCTTACCACTCGTGGAGTTTGGCTATAATAATAACTACCATTCCAACATCAAGATGGAACTATTCAAGGCCTATATGGTATACATTATAGTATACCTATTAGTTTGTTTGAGTCCACAATACCCAGGCCATACGGCACACATTTGCTCCATGAGGCTTTATCCCATGTTCATGTCATTTAGGGCTGATTAGGAATAACCTAGAGTCAACAAAAGAGTTATGCTGATTGAAAAAGCTATTCTTTATTCATTCATATTTGTGATTGTGTATTTCTCTGTGTATCAACTTTAATGGGAGTTTTGAGAGTTGGGAGATGGGGTAAGCTTAGGTCATAGTATGTTAAAATGTTTGAGATCCTTAGGAGATGATGACTACTATATATAGATAATTTGTAGATATATAGTAGTCATTATCTTTTGCATATATATAGTCTTTAAATTCTTTTTGTTTTGAAAATTTGGTACCCTAAAATTTTTTGATATTGTTGGTTATTTTTGAAATCATGCACGTGATTATCTAGAAATTTTTGTTCTGATAAAGAGAGGGCAAGTTGATGCTTGATGCATGACCTATGTGTCTATGTTGATTGTGTATGTGATGCCATGAGACTATGAGCTTTCTTTGTAGCATTCATGCATTGTGTATGGACTCAGGACTTGCCTTGTTACTCTAAAATTGGATTAGTGATGTGGTTGATTGGGAAAGGCTCTTAGGACTTTGTTCTTTTAGGAAGCTCACTTTTGCTTAAATGACCTACCAAATGTGATAGTAGATCCTTTGTTCCAAATGTTTGAGCTTTTCATGTACCTGTTCTTTCTTCACACCTAGCTAGCCTAGCTTTGTTTTGTGAAATACTTTGATATTGGTCCTGGCCTATCCTTGAATATGTGAACCTTGATTGAGGCAAAAATTCTAAGTTGAGGGTGGCTACAAGTAGTGGCCTTGGTTTAGGGAATAAATATTGTGCACTTCACCTTAGGCTAAAAGCCTAAGTTTAGGGTAGCCCTTATTTTGGTAAAGTAATGAAAATGAGATGGTTGGTCGGTATAGAAAGAAAGACAAGAAAATTCATGTGTCGGGTGAGAAAAAGAAAAGAAAAGATGCCTTAGATTGAAGAGAGTAGCAAAAATGAGTTCAAAAATAAGGCATAACTGAAAAAGAGAAAGAGGGTACTCGAGAAAAGCTTGAAATAGGAGAATAAGGACGAATTTAGTAAAAATGGTTGAGTTATGAAAGTAAGAGTGTTAATAAACATGGTTCAAGGATAGCTTTAGTCAGTACTTGCCTGAAATGCCATACCAAAGCCAATGAGCCTATGTTCCAAGCCATTAAGTCCTAAAATGATCTGAATCAACTTTGTCATCAATTCGAAGTTGAGTATAAAGTCAAGCCTATGGTGCTGGTTATTTTTGCATGAATTTTATTTGTGAGAGTAAGAATGCTTGCACAATCCCTGATTATTTATGCACTTTGAGTGAGAAAGAGGGACTTTTTTTTGTGAGGGCATTTGCACTTCATAATTAGCATATGACTAACCGAGTTATTATGGTTGGTTGATATTCCTTTGCTTGTCATAGTTGGATTGCCGGATACATTCTTTGCATTTTTATTTGCTAACTAGCTTTGAATTCTAGTTTTAAAAATGAGAGTTGGGCACCTGAACAAAAGTAAATGATGTATATGCCATTAGTGTAACTACTATATGTTTCTCATTTTCTTCTTAGATTAAGTCATCTCTTGAGGACAAGCAACAGTTCTAAATTGAGGGTGTTGATGTGCTGTCAATTACAACATATTTGGTGCCTAAACTGAGTGATTTTGCAAGTTCTCAATGCAACTTTTTATGGTTTTTATGTATTTTTATGTTATTATTGCAAAAAAGATAGGTTGGTATGATTTTGAGAGAAAGTTGCAGATTTTGTTGAAATACAGGACATACAAGCTCACCTATGAGTCATAGCCCAAGCTATGAGTTGTATGGTGATCTCGTAGCCAGAAACAGAGAAAAAAATCAAAAAATTTGCTAAGTGGAGGTCAGCCCTACAAGGCCACTCTACGAGTCGTAAGTCTCCCTACAACTCGTACGGGTGGGGCCACAGAAAGAAATAGAGAGCCAAAAGTTTAGACCAAGGGCTGAACGCCTAGACTATGAGAAGAGCATACGAATTATAGCCCAAGCAATGATTCATAATAGTGAGTCATAATAGTCAAGTCCAAAATGCCAAATGCTGACTACGAGACCCTGAGACCCTGATTACTACTCGTAGGTCACCTTATGAGTCCTACCTGTGCGACGTATCTGCTGCTAGTTGTCTTTTCTATTTAATTTTTAGGGTGTTTTTAACTAGTATAAATAGATAAAGTTAAGCATTCTTGAAAGAGTGGATATTCACAGCTACTCGTAAATATTCTAGGAGCATTTTTAGGGTTCAGAGTAGATTTTTGTTGTAACGACTAGACCAACACTGTGAAGTATTGTCTGCTCTTGGGCCTCAGCCCATCACGGTTTTGTCCCTTTGGGCTCACCCCAAAAGGCGCCTCACAATGTTAGGTCCAATACTTTACTTAAATGGCCTAGGACTTTCCTCTCTTTTTCTGATATGGGATTTGCCTAAGTGAGCCAGGCGTTATGTATCGCCGTCCCTGCACTCACCTCTCGTAGGGACTTAGCATCCTCGCTGAGGTTTGCCCCACCACTGTACTAGTCGAGAGTCGGCTCTGATACCATCTGTAATGACTGGACCAACACTGTGAAGTATTGTTCGTTCTTGGGCCTCAGCCCATCACGGTTTTGTTCCTTTGGACTCACCCCAAAAGGCGCCTCACAATGTTAGGTCCAATACTTTGCTTAAATGGCACTGGACTTTCCTCTCTTTTTCTAATGTGAGATTTGCCTAAGTGAGCCAGGCGTTACATATCGTCGTCCCTGCACTAAGTTGTAAGTTACAAAATATGAAAAAATTTGATAAGTTTGAAGGAGTTTAATCTTTAAGAATTTTGGAAACTATAAATGTCCATAATTTTTTATAACAGCTCGGATTACTGGAATAGAGTACCCTCGGGGATCATATCAAAACCTAATTTAAACTAGGGCATGCCAAAAGGAGAGAATGCTTTACATACCTCAAACGCCCACCAATCCAATCCAAATGCAAACTCAATCAAACTTACGCTTAGGGAGGCTCAAAGTCTACAAATAATCCATAACCATTCCAAACAATTAGGTAAAGACTTCTTAGCGCTAAATTCTAAATTTACCCTTAATTCTATGAAAATTCGATAGCATCTCCCCTTAAAATAATGTTACCCCGAAATTGCAACTCGGCTCAAATCATCCAACGACAACAACAACAACAACAACCCACAATATCAAGAATCAATTCCAACCCAACATAACACTATAAATACATACATGTACCAATTCGGTCCCAACATTCCATGTAAACATGAACATGGATTTCCAATACTTTCTTAACTCTATCATGATCATAATACACTAACTAAACATTAATTTATAAATTCTAACGCAAAATAACACAACATGTAGAGACCCACATGGCCAAAACTTGATTCCACCCAACTCATTGCCAACATTCAATTTTTCATAATTTTCTTTCATTCCAACATACTATAATATACATAAAATATGATTAAATCATACCTTTTCCTTCCAACTTCATACTTAAGGTAGGATTGCCAAAAGTGGAGAATAAATATTTTTCTTGCTCCAACAACACCTCCAAGCTACTTAGGAGCCTCAAAATAGTAGGTTTGCAACATCAAAATAATTTTGGAAAGGCTAGAAAATTTTTCCAAATTTGCATGATCTTAACCGTAGCTATGGTTTTGGTTCTCCTAAGTTTTCTAGATTTTTTTTTCTAAGTGAGGAAATGTTAAGAAATGTAGAGAATAATCTTATACACACCCATATATATAGATATACACCTCCATACAAGACTTGCCAAGTGTACCACACTTGGCCCAATCAAAATTCAACACCCACCAAGTGAGTCCCACCTTATCTTCTAGAACTTTCTTTTAAAAATTCCACTTTGTCCCCAAACTTTTTTGGTAAGGTCACATTGGTCCCGAACTCTCTAATAATACCACTTTAGTCCCCAAACTTCCAATAATAATACTTTGATCCCAAATTTTTCCAATAATGCCACATTAATCCTAAATTCACCGAATGATTCCAATGCACGGAATGCAGGTTCTAACATTTGTCTTTCAATTTGAAAACCCACTTTTGGGAGATTGAAAACCCACATTGTACTCATTTTCCATTAATCTAAGCTTGTGGTTTTCAACTTGAAGGTATTTTTTCTCTTTATTACTCTGGGTAAACTCTCAACTATGTCATTTATTTGCATTATTGTTGATTTTGCCTTAGGCATGAGCAGCTAAGCACCCACAACTTGGGGTTGTGGGAACCTTGAGTAGTTAACTTGAAATAACCTAGACTTTGTGCATTTCTTTGATTGAGGTTTTCCATAAATTATTTATTTCCCTTCATTTTTATTGTTGTTTGGTGGTGGCCAACACCAAAACCTGCCTACTATCATGATCTTGACCAAGGTAGTGATGAATAGGAAAAGGAAAGTAAATGACAGGCTTCGATTGATGTGTTCTTGTCTAATCAACCAAACCTGACAAAGGCAAGGTTGACTGGGATAATGGGCAATGGTTAGTTGGCATACCATGATTGTCGATCACGCACTATGGTGAAATTCGACCTTCACCTTCACAAGAGGGCTAGAAGAACTTAAGTTACCATCCTGCATGTGAATTCCCAATTAAAGTTATTTTGTCTAGGGTAATTGAGTCAACGAATCATAGGGAACACAATCACCAAGTTGTCCCTAAATTGGATAGTTAGTTTAGTCTTTATTTTTATTCTTGAATTACAAAGAAAATCCCCCATTTAGAATTTTAGTAATCGATGCTTAAAATGGTTGGTAGTGGATCTCTATAGTCAAGCCCCGTATTTCCTCTGGATTAGACCCTTACCTCTAGTTAGGTTAATTGCTGACAACGACCGCTTTTGTATTACAGTGTGAACATCATAAAGATTTAAAAGGCTAATCTATGTATTCTTTTTGTGAGGAACATCATGGAAGCATCGAAAATTGATTTTGGAATGTTGTTTGAGGTAATTTTTGCTTTTATACTTTTATATATTGTAATGGTTATCAAAAACTTTGAAATATGATTTCTATGTTGTTTTAAGTTGGATGTTAGGAGGTCTATTTTCACTATATTATGATTACCTTTCTCATTTTATTTTCACATAATAATATTTGGTCCTATTCACCATAAATGTAAATAGCACATAATATGAGTAATACAGACATTTTTGGATATATAAATTCTTCTAAATAGTATTTTTCTATCCAAATATTTTATAAGACGCTATCATCAGGAATCCAATATGTTTTAGAGAAACAATTTCCTAAAAACACGATATGTATGTGCCAATATTTGTTCATGAAAAAAGTTGTTATTTTACAACAACAATTAAATTTGTAAAATAAAGACAAGTGAATTATAACTTATCAAATTAATTTTATTTTATCTAAATCATTTGAGGTAGAACGGACAGAAAAAGTATATTATTCTGGGAAGAAAAAGTTAAAAAAAAAAAGACATGTGAGAAATAAGTTCATAAATTGCTTGTGTTCTTAGAGCTTTATTATGGAGTTTTTGTGTATTACAAGAAAGACTGAGATGCCTTATTTCCCCTTACAAAAATTACTTAAAAGGTTAAAATGTTAGTGGTGTTGGTCAAAGAAAAGTCTACACTTTCTTCCAAAATAGTCTATTCTTAATATTACCTAAGTTGTATGACGTATATGAAGTCTTAGTACTTGGATCATGATATGTCCTGTAATCAAATAGTAACTAAAAAAAAAGTTAAATATAATAAAGAAAAATGTATCTGAGTTTACAGAATTTATTGTGTGTCCTTAAAAAATTTAATCCTCTCACTATACCCAAAGTTATTGATTATTTCTTCCAAGGATAAATGTGATAAACGTTAAAGAAATAAGGATGCCTCAAACTTCAACAACTTCAGCACACACAAAGAAAAACAAGAAATCACAGAACAAATCAACTTTACTTTTAAAAAACATACATATGAAAAATAAGGAGAAAATTGATGTTTGTAAACTGCTGAAATCCTCTCTATCCATGGCCAACAAAATGGAATAAAAAGGTGGGATCATACCCATTACGAACATTCTTATTTGTTCAAAATAATCCTGGCTCTTTTGGAAAAGGAAATGTCTGTTCGTATGGACTACGTCCTTTCCAAATAGTTTCGTGTGAAATTTAAATTTCTGTTAGGTTAATTTTGTAAATTAAATTAATTAATAATCTATGAATTAATTTAATTAATAAATAATTTATGAATTTATTAATCAATAATTCATTGAATTAATTCATCATTAATATAAGAACAAAGAAATACAATGAGATAGATTAAGTAAATCTTTCCTAAAAATTTATCAATCAATCACATTATCTGCAAAAACCAATCTTGAAGACAAAGCTCTAGTTGTAGCTGAAGTTGATCCCAGAAAGTCATGATGATGATGGTACAAGGGGATCCACCCTATTTGTCTCATGATCGGGCCCTAGGTCATAAGAGTGGCATGACAAATAGGAACCCAAGAGTCCCCAAATAAGCCTCATAGCACCCATATACACGTCAACGATTCAGAAGTGCATTATTAAAACATAAGCACATTGTTCTAAGGAATGAGTAAGTATGACTCATACTATGGGGCTGTCAGAGGAATAGGGATTTGCATGGATTCACACAGCACAAAACACATAAGAATTGGGAGGGAGGGGGTATTTCACGACCAAAGCCTAGGGCCTAGACGTGATAGGGCGAATGGGAATCCAAAGGGGACCCCAGACAAGCCTCTTAACATATTAATCACATATACTTGATCACAGAAGCAATATAGACATTTCAAGATATATTAAAAAAGGGTAAACGGGACTAAGCGAAGTCTCTAACATTCATAAAAAGATAAAAGAGTCAAGATCATAGCATAAATACATTATAACATCCAACAACACCTCTAACTTTAAATGGAGCGGGGACCATGACACTTTCCGGGTTCACCCTCATAATAATAACAATAAGTATTCCAAAATATAAGAGATGTAGTCTAAACATAAGCATTAAACAAGATAGATATTGTCCCCGGATATGAGTACTCACCAAAAGCTAACTGAATAATCTGTCTAGCCATATAAAAAAGAATCAATAGGAGCTCTGATTCCTACATGGTGATATCATCTAGGCATAGAGTATATGTTAGTACGTCTAGATGTACTAAGTATCTAGGATGCAACGCAAAAAGACATAGGACGTAATGCAAAAAGACATAGGTAATATAGTCAAAATACATAGGCATAAGCAAAAGATATGTAAGATAACAATATGGCATGCATGATCAGTGCTTGAAATAAAAACATGCTTGTTAATTATTCAACTCGTATAGATCATAATACATAAGTGTGGGAAGAGACCTCAACCGACATAGAATAAGACCAAGCAAGCTACAACTTGGAATCCCAATGATAACCCTTCCTTGGTAAAGAGGTAGTCTACTTGCCGAGGTAAATCATACTTCAAACTTACGGGACAATTTTGTATGAAGTAACCCTCACGGGAACGTGACCCATTTAAAAAAGGATTTCATAAGAACTTCACCTTTCGGGAACCCGACCCATTTCAGGAAGAATCTCAAAAGAAAGTATACTAAATGGATCCACTAGTAGAGTAAGGGTATAACATCATCCTATGTTGGCACATAGTATGAGGAAAGAGAGCAACCCCTCCATCCATCGCTGCTAAGCCTAATCCCACGAAATAATTGTAATAATCATACTTTAGCAATTTGTAAGGAGCATGGAGACATGACATGAGTATCTCTAAAACATCTTTGATCTCTAATGGTGAGCCTAACTTTAAACATAAGAATATATCATCATCAAGCATTATTGTTGCATTAACATCAACTTTAAAGGCTCACAAAAGGTAAATTCCTTAAAAATTGGGCTTAACTTCATACTTGCATAAACATACAAAATTTCATAAATTTATATACTATTTGATAGCCCATATTCATCATAAAGTTACTTGACTCATAAATCATGCAATAGATCATAATAACTTGAGAATCCTTGAAAAAGTATTTTATCAAACACTTGGTGGGCATGCAATGCTAGTTCAAAATCATGTCATTCAAAAGTGAAATCTTATGAGAAAACTTCATATAAATGAACCCACCAACACTTGGTAATACCATCATGCAAGATACACTGAAACCCTTCATCAATTTTCATAATAGATCATAGATTCATAGCTCATAATATGTATAGTGATAATAGACTAACTATCTCATACTATAAGCTTGAAAAGGTAGACATGTGTTTTCAATCAACATTTCATAAAAACCTCCAACTGATTTGTAACAAAAATTAATAATAATCAACACCCATAAGTAATAGAACTTGAAAACAAGCAATTTTCATGAAAAGGAAAGGTTGGACTCCATGGGTGAATGGTACCCATGAATGAAGCCCACAAACCTTAATCTTAGAGTTTCTTGAAGAAAAACGTGAAGAGGACTTGGGGCTTGACTTGGTTCTCTTGAATTCCAACTAAAGTTCTTGAAAATCTTGAGAATAGATGGAGAATTTGGTAAAGATTAGAGAGGAATTGTAGAGGTTTTTTGTGAGTTTTTAGGGGTAAAAATGGCTGAAGAGTGAGGGACTTTCGTATATATAGGTATTGGGTTATTACCCAATTGTCTTAGAGTGAAAAAAAATAATTTTATGGAAATTTTTGAACTAGTCCGCGCTAGGTCTGCGTCCTGGACAAGTCACGGATAGCTACTATTTTTGAGGAGTATCGCCAAAAAATTATTTTCTTAGGACGGGATAAAGTATACCTTGTAGGTACTCATTCCCCCACTTAATTTTTCCCTCGAAACAAGAATTTGAAGTCAGATTTGCGAAATTCTACACGAATTTTGAGATATTCAAATAAATGCATCATAGGGTCCTTACGAGCTACATGGAGGAGTGTTTAAATATCCCCAATTTAGAGATATAAGGAAATTACGATTATGGGGAATTCCTAAGCAAATGTGGGGCGTTTCAATATCTTCCCCTTGGAAACATTCATTCCTGAATGTCGAAGAAACATGAGTAAGAGAAGAAATTAGGAAGGTTCCAGCCCAACATGAATGCAATAAATGCACTTAAACCTCATTTTTGAAAATTTTCAACATGAATGTCAAAATCACTATAAACTTGTTACCATGTACATAAATGCATACAAAATGACATAAGGGCTGAAACTTAAGACTTGGAATCATAGGAGGGGCTTTGTTTTGTGTATCTTAAACTTAAGTAGAGTGAATGAGGTACGAATATTACTTCTTTATGTCTGCTCCAGCTTCCCAGGTGACACTTTCTACTCGATAATTCTTTCAAAGGACCTTGACAAACTCCACATAATTATTTCCCCAACTTCTCACATGTCTATTCAAGATCTCCACCGGGTCTTCCTCACCAATCAAATCTTCTTCCTCAACATCCACAACCTTTAAGCTTCTATAGCACTTGGATCACCAACACATCCCCTCAACCTTGACACATGGAAGATCGGATGAACCATATCCATATTCATAGGTAACTCCAATTCGTATCCAACCTTACCAATCTTCCTCAAATTTCCTTAAGGACCCACAAACCTTGGGCTCAATTTTCCATTCTTGCCCAACCGGCCCAGACCCTCCATGGGTTTCACCTTTAAACAAATCCAACCATTCATACAAGAACACTTCGCCCACTTTGGTATCTGAGGACACTATCTCTCCATTTGGAGAAACCCCCCCACTTTACCATCCCTTAGCAAAGCCTTCAACTCTAACAAAGTAGGGTCAAGGTATCACTTTAACTAGTCCTCTTTAACCAAAGAAGATTCGAATACATCAAAACAACTGCACTACCATTCATAACTTTACCCATACAAACATATTCCCAACCTAGCCATCCAGCGTACTCCTATAATCACCTCTTGCTACCCCACAACCTCACTTTCCACATCTAGCGATTAACCTCCCATTCCTCAGGAGATGCAACACTATCCTTAAGCAATTCACATACCCTCTTTTTGACCCTGAGAATAGATCAAGATACCATCAATAGAACAATCACAACAAGTCAAGGTAGGGTTTAAAGACCCTAGTCATAAGTTCCATAAACATAGTCAGTGCATTAGTGAAGCAAAAAATATTATCCTAAATCTAACCTATCGGAAAGGACATCAAGATCTTAATGACTACCAGATTCGACTTAATAAGAAAGAACCTTCAACTCAACATCCCCAACCCTCACAAAATGACAAGGAGAACCCTTGGAAATTTACCCTTGGGCCCTAAGACAAGAAATGAATCTATCCTTGACCACCACATCACAACTTTCCCACTCAAATACGCCTCACCAGGGAATTGGAACTTAACTCTATGGGTCCCATAATCAATAGAAGCATAATATGTATGCAACTAATCCATCCCAAGAATGACATCAAAACCCACCATATCTAATTCAATAATATCACAAGACAAGATTTTATTCAAGATGAATACGGGACAATTTCTATAGACATTTTTAGTAACACTAGACTAACTAATGGGGGTAGACACCAAAAAGTTCACATAACAATTCTGGACACACATGAAGCCCACTAGCAACAAAAAGGAATAATGAAATAAATCATGGTACTCGAACCTATCAATGCATACACCTCAGAGTAAAAGGAACTGTTAACATACAGGTAGCAAAATTGGGTATCTCATCCCCTCCTTGCCTCCCTTGAAGAGCATAGAATCGATTATGTTGTGGAGCACCCCCTTGGCTACCTTGAGCCTCTTGAGGACTGCCATCTCTACCATTGGGTTGAGCATGAGGACAACCACTAACTTTCTGACCAAATCCACCACAAGAAAAGTAAGCATTAGATTTCTTCAAACATGGGCCACCATGGCCTTTCCACACTTTCAACATCTAGGCTTTGTCACCACCTCAATACCTCCTTAGAATCTTTAAGTTGACACCCTATCATTCGTAAACCCCTTATTGGAAGTATTGGGTTACTCTTGGCCTTGGAACTTGTGGCCTTAACGAAACTGGCCACCATTGGAACCTTGGAATCTATCTTCAAACCGAGCCCTCTTGGACTCACCAACCCTTCTCTTCCTAAGCTTCTCTTCCTCGAATTGCTCAGTATAAGTCATGAGGCGAGATAAATCCATATCACTAATCAACAAGGTGACACGATACTCCTAATTCACCAAATCAGATATACCCATCACAAACTTGTTCATCCTAGACCTTGGCTCAGCCACCAATTATGGAGTATATTTGGAGAGTTGGTTGAACTTGAGGGCATACTCCCTCACAATTATAGGCCCTTGCTAGAATTTCATAAATCCTATCATTTTGGCTTCCCTTAGATCAAGAAGGAAGAACCGATTGAGAAATGCCTCCTTAAATTCCTCCTAAAGGATCACATTACCGTTCCCCTTCTCCACCTTCCATTTGGTGAACCAAATTTGAGCCACCCCCTTGAGTTAGTAGGCTGCCAACCCTACTTTTTCCTCCAACCTAACCCCCATAATAGACAACACCTTATAAACCTCATCAATAAATTCTTGAGGGTCCTCATCTAACTTAGACTTGTGAAACTCTGATAGGTTCATCCTTGCAAAATCCCTCACCCTAGAGGCCAAGGAACATGAGGGGCTTGGGCCCTTTTGTTAATTTGATTAGTCATGGTATGAGCTAGCATGGTAATGGCATCCCAGAACTCTTCATGAGCCACTCCCCCATCTTGAAGAGCTTAAGGAGCAGGAGGATTCGATTGCTCCTTGGGTGTATGGGCTCCTCTTTCTCTTAGAATTGACGTGATCTAGAATAGCAAAGACCATTCCATAGCGAAAAATGTTATCTTAACTTCTATAGCACGACATAGACTAATGAAAAGGGAAACATTTCCTAAAATGCCTCATAGCTTCTTACTCATAGTTGTGGTGCACTTCACAACAACAAATAAGACTGTAATCGATGCAGTGTGTTAGATACCGAGGAAAATTAACAACCTAGTGTTTTCATACCATGCTTGTCAAGACACAAGCCTAGGGTCTAGATATGACACAGCAAATGTGAACCTGCATGGGACCCTAAACAAGCCTCTTAGCATATCAATCATATATCGTTGGTCGTGGAAGCAATATAGACATTTCAAGATATATTAAAAAGGGGAAAACTGGACTAAGAGAAGTCTTTAATATTTATAAAAAAGATAAGAGAGTCATGCTCATAGCATAAATACATCATAACATCTAACGACACCTCTAACTTGGAATAAAGCGGGGCCAAGGTACTTTTTAGGCTCATCCTCATAATAATAAAAATAAGTATTCCAAAATATACGAGACATAGTCTAAACGTAAGCATGAAAGAAGATAGATATTGTCCTCAGACATGAGGACTTACCAAAAGCTAACTTGAACAACCTGTCTAGCCACTTGGAGGGGAATCAATAGGCACTCCGATTCCTACATACTGATATCATGTAGGCATAGAGTATGCATTCTCTATGGGTCCCATAATCAATAGAAGCATAATATGTATGCAACTAATCCATCCCAAGAAGGTAGGCATAGAGTATGCATTAGTTCGTTTGAATGTACTAAGTATGTAGGATGCAATGCAACAAGACATAGGCAATATAGTCAAAATGCATAGGCATAGGCAATAAATAAGATAACAATATGGCATACATGATCAATGCTAAAAGTAAAAACTTATTTCTAAATCATTCAATTCGTATAGATCATAATCCATAAGCGTGGGAAAAGACCTTAACTGACATAAAATAAGACCAAGTGAGCTACAACTTAGAATCCCGATAATTACCCCTCATTAGTAAAGAGGTGGTCTACTTGCCAAGGTAAACCATGATTGAAACTTATAGGAACATGACCCAATTTCATATGTAGTAACCCTGTTTACGAGAACGTGACCTATTTCAGAAAGGATTTCAAAAGAACTTCACCTTACGAGAACCCGACCCATTTCAAGAAGAATCACTAAAGAAAGTATACTAAATGGATCCACTAGTAGAGGAAGGGTATAAGATCATTTTATGTTAGCACATAGTTTGAGGAAAGAGAGAAAACCCTCAATCCATCGATGCTAAGCCTAATCCCATGAAATAATTATAATAATCGTACTTTAGCAATTTGTAAGGAGGATGGAGACATGACATGAGTAGCTCTAAAACATCTTTGATCTCTAATGGTGAGCCTAACTTTAAACATAAGAATTTATCATTATCAAACATTACCCATGCATTAACATCAACATAAAAGGCTTAAAAGAGATAAAATCCTTGAAAATTAGGCTTAACTTCATACCTACATAAACATAAATAATTTAATAAATTCATAACACATTTGAAAGACCATATTCATCATAAATTCACTTGACTCATAAATCATGTAATAGATCATCAATAACTTGAGAATCCTTGAAAAGGCATTTTATCAAACACTTGGTGGGTGTGCATTGTTAGTTCAAAATTATGTCATTCAAGAGTGACATCTTCTGAGAAACTTACTGTAAATCAACCCACCAATACTTGGTAAAACCATCATGCAAGATACATTAAAACCCTTCATAAAATCTCATAAATAGATTATAGACTCATAGCTCAAAATATGTATAATGACAATACATAAATCATCTCATACTATATGCTTGAAATAGGTTGACATGTGTTTTCAATCAACATTTCCTTAAAATCTCCAACATAATTTATAACCTAAATCCATAATAATCAACACCCATAAGTAATACAACTTGAAAATATGTAGTTTTCATGAAAAGGAAAGGTTGGACTCCATGGGCGAATAGTATCCATGGATAAAGCCTACATAGCTTAATCTTGGAGTTTCTTAAATAAAAACATGAGGAGGACTTAGGGCTTGACTTGGTCTTCTTGAATTCCAACTAAACTTCTTGAAAATCTTGAGAATAGATAGAGAATTTGGTGAAGATTAGAGAAGAAATGTAGAGGTTTTGGAGTTTTTAGGGGTAAAAACGGATGAAGAATGAGGGATTTTTGTATATATAGGTATTGGGTTATTATCCAATTGCCCTAGAGTAAAAAAAGGATTTTTTTGGAAATTTTGGAACTTGTCTGCGCCAAGTCCCCATCCCGGACTTGTCGCGGACAGCTACTGTTTTTGCGAAGTTTCGCCAAAAAAATTATTTTTTTGGCACAGGATAAATTATACCTTGTAGGTACTCGTTTGTCCACTTAAATTTGCCCTCTGATAAATTATTTTTTTGCCCTCTTAAATTTGTAAACTTTAGCATGGTTTTTGAGATATTCAAAAAAAAGCATCATAGGGTCCTTCCGAGCTACAAGGAGGGGTGTTTAAATATCCCCAATTTAGAGATAAAAGAAAATTATGATTATGGAGCATTCCTAAGCAAATGTGAGGCATTTCAATATCTCTCCTTTGGGAACATTCATCCCCGAATGTCAAAGAAACATGAGTAGGAGAAGAAATTACAAAAGTTACAACCCAACATGAATGCAACAAATGCTCTTAAACATCATTTTCGAAAAGTTTCAACATGAATGTCAAAATCACTGTAAACTTGTCACCATGAACATAAATGCATGCAAAATGACATAAGGGTTGAAACTTAAGACTTGAAATCATTGGAGGGGCTTAATTTTGGATATTTTAAGCTTGAATAGAGTGAAAGAGGTATGCATATTGCTTTATCATATCAGCTTCGACACCCCAAGTGACACTTTCGACTCGATGATTCTTCTTAAGGAATTTGACAAAATCCACATCCTTATTTCCCCAACTTCTCACATGTCTATCCAAGATATCCACCGGGACCTCCTTACCTATCAAATCTTCCTCCTCAACATGCACAACCTCTAAGTTTCTATAGCACTTGGATCACCAACACATCCCCTCAACCTAGACACATGGAAGACTGGACGAACCATATCCATATTAATAGCCAACTCCAATTCATATGCAACATTACCAATCCTCATCAAATTTCCATAAGGACCCATAAACCTTGGGCTAAATTTTCCCTTCTTGCTAAACCGGACCTCACCCTCCATGGGTTTTACCTTTAATCAAACCCAACCATTCATACAAGCACACTTAGCCCACTTTGGTATCTAAGGACACCATCTCTCCATTGGGAGAAAACCCCCACTTTACCATCCCTAAGTAAAGCCTTCAACTCTAACAAAGTGGGGTGAAGGAATTACTTTAACTAGTCCTCTTTAACCAAAGAAGATTCAAATACATCAAAACCACTGCACTACCATTCAGAACTTCACCCATACAAACATATTCCCAATCTAGGCATCCGGTGTACTCCCCTAATCACCTCTTGCTACCCCACAACCTCACTTTCCACATCTAGCAATCAACCTCCCATCTCTCAGGAGATGCAACACTACCCTCAAGCAATTCACAAACCCTCTTTTACCCTGAGAATAGATCAAGATACCATCAATAGAACCATCACAAACAAGTCAAGGTAAGTTTAAAGACCCTAATCATAAGATCCATAAACATATTCGGTGCATTAGCCAAGCCAAAGATATTACCTCAAATCTAACATATCAGAAAGGACATCAAGATCTTAATGACCACCAAATTCTACTCAATAAGAAAGAACTTTTGACTCAACATCCCTAACCATCACAAGATGACAAGGACAACTATTGGAAATCTACTCTTGGGCCCTAAGACACAAAATGAATCTACCCATTACCACCACATCACAACTTTCCCACTCAAAGACGCCTCTTTATGGAATTGAAACTTAACTCTACGGGTCCCATAATCAATAGAAGTATAATATGCATGCAAGTAATTCATCCCAAGAATGACATCAATATTCACCATATCTAATTCAACAACATCACAAGATAAGATTTTATGCACGATGAACATGGGACAATTTCTATAGACTTTTCTAGTAACATTAGACTTAGCAATAGGAGTAGACACAAAAAAGTTCACATAACAATTCGAGAGACACATGAAGCACACTAGCAACAAAAAGGAACAATGAAAGAAATGGTGGTACCTAGACCTATGAATGCATACACCTCAAATAAGCAATAGATAATAAGATAACAATATGGCATGCATGATCAATGCTTGAAGTAAAAAGTGCTTCTTAATCATTCAACTCATATAGATCATAATATATAAGTATGTAAGAGACCTCAACCGACAGAGAGGTAGCAATATCGGGTACCTTATCCCCTCTTTGCTCCATTGAAGAGTATACAACTGATTATGTCATGGAGCACCCCCTTGGTCACCTTGAGCCTCTTGAGGACTGCCATCACTACCCTTGGGTTGAGTATAAGGACAACTACTAACTTTTTGACCAAATGCACCACAACCAAAGCAAGCATTAGATTTCTTCAAACATGGGCCACTATGGCCTTTCCCACACTTTCGGTATCTAGGCTTTCTCTCCCCCTAAGTACCTCCTTGGAATCTTTGATTTGGCACGCTATCATTGGTAAACCCCTCGTTGGAACCTTTGGGTGACTCTTGGTCTTAGAACTTGTGGCCTTGAAGAAATCGGCCACCCTTGGAGCCTTGGAATCTACCTTCAAACGGAGCCATCCTAGACTTACCAACCCTTCTCTTCCTAAGCTTCTCCCTCTCTAATTGCTCGGCATAAGTCATGAGGTACAGAAAATCCATATCACTAATCAACATGGCAGCATGATACTCCTCAATCACTAAATCGGACCATCACAAACTTGTTCATCCTAGACCTTGGCTCGGCCAGCAATTGTGGAGCATATTTGGTGAGTTGGTTGAACTTGAGAGCATACTCCCTCACATTCATAGACCCTTACTTCAAATTCATATATTCCATTATTTTGGTCTCCCTTAGATCAAGAGGGAAGAACCGATTGAGAAATGCCACCTTAAATTCCTCCCAAAGGATCACATTACTGTTTCCCTTCTCCACCTTCCATTAGGTGAACAAAATTTTAGCCACCCCTTTGAATTTGGTAGGCCGCCAACTCCACTTTTTCCTCTGAGCTAACCCCTATAATTGATAACACCTTATACACCTCATCAATAAATTCTTGAGGGTCCTCATCCACGTTAGACCTTGAAAGTACGGTGGGTTCATCCTTGTAAAAGCCCTCACCCTAGAGGCTAGAGTAGGAACATGAGGGGCTTGGGCCCCTTGGTTGATTTGATTAGTCATGGGATGAGCTAACATAGTAATACCATTCCAAAACTTTTTATGAGCCACTCCCCTATACTAAGGAGCTTGAGAAGAGGGAGGAGCTAGTTGCTCTTCGAGTGTACGGGCTATTCTTCCTCTCAGAATTGGCATGATATAGAATAGGAAAGAACATTCTTTAGGGGAAAACCTTATCTTAACTTCTATAGCATGACATAGACCATGAAGGAAGCAAACATTTCCTAAAATATGTCATAACCTCTTACTTATAGTTGTGGTACACTTCACAACCATGAATAAGACTCTAATCAATATGGTGTGTTGGATTTCGAGGACCATAAACAACATAGTAATTTGATACCATGTTTTTCATGACCTAAGCGGAGAGCTTAGACATGACACATCAAATGGAAACCCAAAGAGGACCCCAGATAAGCCTCTTAGCATATCAATTACACATCCTTGGTCGTGGAAGCAATATAGATATTTCAAGATATATTAAAAAGGGGAAAACGGGACATAGGGAAGTCTTTAACATTCATAAAAAGATAAGATAGTCAAGCTCATAGCATAAGTATATCTTAACATCCAATAACAACTTTAACTTGGAATGGAGTGGGAGCCAAGACACTTTTCGAGCTCACCCTCATAACAATAACAATAAGTATACAAAAATATACAAGATGTAGTCTAAACATAAGCATGAAAGAAGATAGATATTATCCCCGAATATGAGAACTCACCAAAAGATAACATGAACAATTCGTCTAGCCACGTAGAGGAGAATCAATAAGAGCTCCAGTTCATACATGGTGATATCATGTAAGCGTTGCGTATGCACTAGTACGTTTGAATATAGTAAGTATATATGTAGGATGCAACGCAACAAGACATGGGCAATATAGTCAAAATGCATAGGCATAAGCAATAGATAATAAGATAACAATATGGCATGCATGATCAATGCTTGAAGTAAAAAGTGCTTCTTAATCATTCAACTCATATAGATCATAATATATAAGTATGTAAGAGACCTCAACCGACAGAGAATAAGACCAAGCGAGCTACAACTTGGAATACCAATGATTACACCTCATCCATAAAGAGGTGGTCTAGTTGCCAGGGTAAACTATACTTCAACTATATGTGAACATGACCTAATTTCGTATAAAGTAACCCTCTTGATGGGAACGTGACCCATTTTGATAAGGATTTCATAAGAATGTCACCTTATGGGAACCTGACCTATTTCAGGAAGAATCTCAAGAGAAAGTATAATAAATGGATCCACTAGTAGAGCAAGGGTATAACATCATCCTATGTTGGCACATAGTTTGAGAAAAGAGAGCAAACCCTCCATCCATCGGTGCTAAGCCTAATCCCACAGAATAATTGTAATATTCATACTTTAGTAATTCGTAAGGAGCATGGAGACATGACATGAATAGCTCTAAAATATCATTGATCTCTAATGGTTAGCCTATCTTTAAACTTAAGAATATATCATCATCAAATATTACCCTTGCATTAACATCAACATCAAAGCCTCACAAGAGGTAAAATCCTTGAAGATTGGACTTAACTTCATGCTTGCATAAACATAGATAATTTCATAAATTCATAAAACATTTGATAGCCCATATTCATCATAAAGTCACTTGACTCATAAATCATACAATAGATCATCAATAACTTGAGAATCCTTGAAAAGGCATTTTATAAAACACTTGATGGGTGTCCAATGTTAGTTCAAAATCATATCATTCAAGAGCGAAATCTTGTGAGAAAACTTAATGTAAATCAACCCACCAACACTTGGTAATACTAGCATGCAAGAAACATTGAAATCCTTCATCAAATCTCATAATAGATCATAGATTCGCAAAATATATATAGTGATAATAGACCAAACATCCCGTACTATAAGCTTGAAATAGGTAGACATGTGTTTTTAATCAACTTTTCATAAAAACCTCCAACATAATTTTAACCAAAATCCATAATAATTAATACCCATAAGTGATACAACTCGAAAACATGTAATTTTCACGAAAAGGAAAGGTTGGACTACATGGGTGAATGGTGCCCGTGAATGACACCTATATACCTTAATATTTGAGTATCTTGAATAAAAATATGAGGAGGACTTAGGGTTTGACTTGATATTCTTGAATTCCAACGAAACATCTTAAAAATCTTGAGAATAGATGGAGAATTTACTAAAGATTGGAGAGAAATTAGAGAGGTTTTTGGTGAGTTTTTAGGGATAAAATGGCTGAAGAATGAGGTATTTTCATATATATAGGTATTGGTTATTATCCATTTTCCCTAGAGTAAAAAAAAGAATTTTTTCAAAAATTTTGAATCAGTCCGCACCAAGTTCGTGTCATGGACTCCTCGCAGACAGCTACTGTTTTTGCCAAGTTTTGCCAAAAAATTATTTTCTTGGCACGGATAAAGTATACCTTGTAGGTACTTATTCCCCCATGCAATATTTTCCTTTGAAGAAGAATATAAAGTCGAATTTGCAAAATTCTGCACAAAATTTGAGATATTAAAAAAATACATCATAAGATCTTTTCGAGCTACAAGGAGGGGTGTTTAAATATCCATGATTTAGAGATACAAGGAAATTATGATTATGGGAATTCCTAAGCAAATGTGGGATATTTTATGGGGGTTAAGTATAACTCACACTATGGAGATAGAAGGGACTTAGGACTTCCCACATTTACGCATCTCATCATGAACATATCATCATAACATTAACAACATGAGAGAGACATAATCATAGTCTCCATAAGAAAATTTTACATGATGTTGAATAATTCTTCTAAGTCAAAGAATAGGATGGTGGCCAAGACATGTCCTGGGTTCACCTCAAAGTAAAGACATAAGTGGAAATAGCGTAATAGGTAGATAATAGGTGAGTCTTGTCCTTGAAGTAAAGGACATACCACTAGCAAGGTGACCATCCAATCTAACTGTCAAGAGGTGGATGAAGATGGTCTCCAGTCCTTACATGCTTAGGTCATATAGGCAAAAGTATATGTTAGTACATTTGAATGTACTAAATATGCGGGCACGGAAATGCTTATAAACTTATTAAGCTACAATAAATGTTAGATGACAAGGGCATATATAGATAGAAAAAGTATATATGAAAGAATATAATATCAATATGCTATGAAATTCATGATGCATAAATGCCATAGTTTTTTAAACATAGAGGGATGAGACTTCAACAGACATAAGACCAAGTAAGCTATAACTTTGAACTCCATTATATTACCCACAATGGATAAAGAGGTGACCTACTTGAAAAAGGTAGATCCTTGACATAATCATCCCTTAAAAGGAGAATAAAGATGAACCTATGTTTGGTACATAATTATGAGACTTGAGAATTTATATAAGAGCCTGTGGGGATAGCCCCATCACACAAGTCCATTCAGTGCTAATTAATCATTCTACCAGAATACATATACATATATGTGCTTGAAAAAGAGGTATAAGTCTTTTCAAATCATAATCATGCATATTTAGGCTTAAAGTCCAAATCATATTTCATAGTCATGCATACTTAGGGATAAAAATCAAATCATATTTCATGTCATACTTTATGCATAGGAATAACTCTTTCATTCTTGTAAATAATGATGTAAAAACCCATAGGGATCTTGAGCCAAATCATAGACATTATGTGATCACATTTCATGTTATAATCATACTTCTCTTGAAAACATAGTCACAAGCATAATTTGGTCTTGACCCAAATTATAAATTTCATGAAAATCAATATTCATCCATGCATATGCCACGAGGGATGAATGAATAGTATGGTACTAGGAATTCATAGTTAAATTATAATAATATATTGAAATCATAGTAAATCAATTAATAAATAATCAATTAAGGCATACTTAAAATTACTGATTCATAGATTCAACATTTAAAGGGATATGCACATTCAAACCTTCATAATATCAATGCAATTCACCATAACAGGACTTAAATCAATTTTAAAATATCAATTAAATATAGTGCATATCTCAATTTAATCAAATTAACACTAATGTAAAAGACTCATATTCAAAGTAAGCTTAAAATTCATAAATTAAGAAGCAAGAAGTGTTGGGGATTTTTATGATTTAAACGAATCACAAATCAATCCCACATACCTTAAATAACTAGAATAATTAGGATGGATTTAAGTTGTGTTTAAATTCCTCTTGAAATCCTAGCTTGAATCTCCCATACAAGACTTTAAGAGTGAAACAACCCTAAAAAGTTCCTGAAAATGTGCCTCAGTAGTAACCAGAATTGTAATTTCCATATATCTCAAAATTCACGCATGATATCATAAATTTGACTTCATATTCTTGATCAGTGAGCAAAATTGAGTGAGAAATGGTTCTAACCCCAATTTTAGACCTACCAAATCACAATTTCAATTTTCCAAAATGCAAATTCTAGTGAGCTCTGCGCGCCCCTAGCGCGACACAGCTAGGCGCGCTGATGTATAATTTTTGCCTAGTTTTGTTGAGTCAGTACCTCAATCACCTTCGGTAGAGGGTGGTCATGTTCGTCAACCAATTGAGTGGTTGGTACCTCAATCACTACTAAGGATTGGTTTACCTTGGATTTCGATTACTAAGTGGCTTGGTCTTTGATGATGGTCTCCTACTACACATGTATTATGTTCTATGTAGCCATGTTTAACTTCAAGCATCACTCATGCATGCCATATTGCTATATGCTCATTTATTTCCTAATTATGCATTTCAGTTATGTTGCCTATCTCTTGTTGCATTTCTTCCTACATACTTAGTACATTTAAACGTACTAACGCATACTCCATACCTACATGATATTACTATGTAGGAACCATAGCTCTAATTGATCATCCTCCTTCTCTACATTGCTAGTACTTTCTCAACCTCGGAGTTGAGGACTCACCAAACTTGCTTCAAGAGATAGTACTAGCCACGTGGAGGAGGAGGATGATTAAGTGGAGCTCCTGTTCCTACATGGAAACATCATGTAAGCATAGAGTAGGCGTTAGTATGTTTGAATGTACTAAGTATGTAGGATGCAATGCCACAGGAGATAAGCAACATAGTTAAAATGCATATAAATAGGCAATAGGAAGTACTATAATAATATGGCATGCATGATCAACGCTCAAAGTAAAACATGCTTGTATAGAACACAGTACATGTTGTAGAAAGAGACCATCATCATAGAACAAGCATTTAATACTTGGAGTCCAATATCTAGCACCCCCTTGGAAGGAGATTGAGGTATCTATCCCTCAATTGATAGTACTGGCCTAGCACCCCACGATAAGGTTGTTGGTATACCCCTTAACATGGTAGTACAGGCGTAGCTTCCCCCGGAAAGGTGGTCAAGGTATATACCCCTCAATGTGGTAGTACGAGCCTAGCACCCCAATAAGGTGGTCAAGGTATATGCTCTCAACGAGGTAGTATGGGCCTAGCACCCACCAATAAGGTGATTGAGGCATAAGACCCCCTCAACAAAGTGTGGTCACTTGCAACACTATTGATACTTTTCATGAAATCAATACATATATACATTCCGTTCATCATCATAAAGCCACTTAACTCATAAGCCATGCAATAGATCTTCAATAACTCAAAAATCCTTAACCATATATTTTATCTAATACTTGGCGGGTGGTAATACTAGCTCAAAATCATGCAATTCAGGAGTGAAATCAGGTTAGAACACTTAATGTAAATCAGCCCACTAACACTTGGTAACACCTTTATGCAAGATACATCAAAACCCTTAATCAAATCTCATCATAAAACATAAATTCATAGCTCAAAACATGCTTAAACAATCCACATTTCATGAAAACACCAACATAGTTTATAATCAAATTCAGAGTAAGAATACCCATAAGTAAATCAATTTGAAAACATATAATTTGTATAAAAACAAAGGTCGGGCACCATGGGTGAAAGGAACCAATGGTTGAAACTCACATACCTCAACTTTTGATATTTTCTTGATGAATATATGAATGAAAACTTGAAGCTTGAATGAAATCCTTGAGATTTGGAATGATATTGGGACACTTGAATTTTAGTGAAATATTTATCTAGGTGTTAGAGAAGGTATTGGGGAATGTCTTATATGATATGGAGTTGAAATATGACTAAATATATGTGTTTTCATGCATATGAAGGCTTAGGTCCAAGACCCAAAGGCCTTCAACCAAATAGGAAAGCCGAAGCAATTTTAACACTGGTCTGCACCCTCACGTGTCATGCCAGAGGCGTGGATCATCTCTAGAAATTGCAAATTTTTGAAAATCAAATTTTGATACAGTTGCTTTAAAATCAAGGTTATACCCATTTCCCTCTCAATGGTTCCCTTTGATCATGAATATGTAGTCAAATTTTTGATATCACGCATGGATTTTGAGATATATGGAAAGTATGAATATGGGCATTCTTCAGGCACATTTTTAGGCACTTGTTGGGGGAGTTTCATTCCTAAGACGGCTTTTTAGACTAGGTATGAGCATTATGAGTATGTGTAGATGTCTTTTGGGTTGACTAATGCACCAACTATCTTCATGGATCTTATGAATAGAGTTTTTAAACCCTACCCTGATTTGTCAAGGATTTCACTCAAGCTTCAAGTTCTCATCTCAATCTTCATCAAGGAACTCTCTCAAGTTAAGGCATGTGGGTTTCAACCATTGGGTCCTTTCACTCATGGTGGCCAAGCTTCCTTTTTACTTAAATTGCATGATTCTAAGTATTTTGATCTATTCCCATAGTGAGGAGGAACATGTGAGTCATTTGAGGGTAGTGCTACAAAAATTAAGGGAAGAGAAGTTGTATGACAAATATGAAAAATGTGAGTTTAGGTTGAAAGAGGCTGCCTACCTAGGGCATATGATGTCGGGTGATGGTATAAAGGTGGATCCTAAAAAAACAAAAGTGATTACAAATTGGCCTAGACCTTTGACCCTATTGGATATTAGAAGCTACTTACGCTTAGCGGGTTATTACCAGAGGTTTGTAAATGGGTTCTCTTCTATTGCTTCACCTATGACTATGTTGACCCAAAAGAAGGCAAAATTTGTATGGACCAATGAGTATGAAAAGAGTTTCCAAACTTTGAAAGATAAGCTCGTGTCGGCTCCTATTATTTCTCTATCGAAAGTATAAGAAGGGTTTGTTGTATATTTTGATGGCTCAAGGGTTGGTTTGGGTTCTGATTTGATGCAAAATGGTAAGGTAATAGCCTATGCTTCTAGACAACTTAAAGTGCAAGAAAACAATTATCCAACCCATGATCTTGAATTCGCCATCGTGGTATTTGCTTTGAAAATTTGGCGTCATTAAGAGTGTATGAAAAGAATTACCCTACCTATGATCTTGAATTGGTCGCCGTGGTCTTTGGTTTGAAAATTTGGCGTCATTATTTGTATGAGGTGCATGTTGATGTGTTTACCAATCATAAGAGTCTCCAATATGTTTTCACTTAAAAAGATCTTAATTTGAGACAAAGAAGGTGGTTAGAGCTCCTTAAGGATTATGATATGAGTATGCATTATCATCCTGGTAAGGCTAATGTTATGGCCAATGCTTTGCGTAGGGTGTCAGTGGGCAGCCTAGTTCTTATTGATAATGGTGGCAAGGAGGTAGTTAGAGAGGTCTATCGGTTGGCTAGATTGGAGGTTAGGTTGGAAGAGGTTGACAATGGTAGTGTAGTAGTGGTTGATGGTTAGTATCCGGATGTCATAATTGCCAACAAGTGAAAGCTGAACATCAAAGGTCGGGTGGCCTAGCCCAAGATATAGAGATTCCTACTTAGGAGTGGGAGGAAATTAACATGGACTTTGTGGTTAGGTTGCCCAAGACTCGAAAGCATTTTGATTCTATATGGGTTGTGGTTGATAGAATGACAAAGTCTGCTCATTTTCTACCGATCAAGACTATTTATGGTGTCGAAGATTATGCTAGATTGTACATTCATGAGTTGGTTAGATTGCATGAGGTGTCTTTGTCTATCATATTTGATGGTGGTGCTCAATTCACTTCTCACTTTTGGAGGTCCTTCCAAAGAGGTCTTGATACCAAGTTAAGCTTAATATGGCCTTCCACCCTCAAATAGGATGGCCAAATTGAAAAAACTATCCAAACTCTTGATGATATGATTAGAGCTTGTGTATTGGAGTTCAAGGGTAATTGGTATTGAAACGGCCCCAAAACGTGCCCGATAATTGCCTTAGAAGTGCCTGAAATTATAATTTCCATATATCTCAAAGTCCGTATGTGATATCAAAAATCTGACTTCATATTCTTGTTCAGGGGGTAAAAAGTGCGACATGAGTCTAACCCCATTTTATAGCAACCATTTCAAAATTTGAAAATCGCAAATACAATTTACATAGAGGTTTCCGCGCCCTTGGCGCGATGCGCCAAGGGCATGCCTTTGTGTATTTTTGTGCTAGTTTTTTTTATCTTGGTCCAAGGATTTTGGGTCTTGGGCCTAAGTCTTCTAATTCATGAAAATACCTATACTTAGCCATATTTCACCTTCATATCATACAAGACATTCCCCAATAATCTCCCAAACACTTAGACAAAAATTTCACTCAAAATTCAAGTGCCAAACCTCATTCCGAATCTTAAGGATTTCACTCAAGCTTCAAGTTCTCATCTCAATCTTCATCAAGGAACTCTCTCAAGTTAAGGCATGTGGGTTTCAACCATTGGGTCCTTTCACTCATGGTGGCCAAGCTTCCTTTTTACTTAAATTGCATGATTCTAAGTTGATTTACTTATGGGTCTTAATTGTTATGAATTTGACTATGAACTATGTTGGGGTTTAATAAAAGTGTGACTGTTTGAGCATGTTTTGAGCTATGAAGCTTAGATCTATCTTGATATTTGAGGAAGGGTTTTGATGTATATTGCATGATGGTATTACCTAGTATTTGTGGGTTAATTTGCTTCAAGTTTACTTGCATGATATCACTCTTCAATTGCATGATCTTGTACTAGTATTGCACATCGACCAAGTGTTTGATTAAATGTTTGGTTAATGTAGCTTGAGTAGTTGAAGGCCTAATGCTTGGCATATGAGTTAAGTGATTTTATGATGATGAAAGGATGATATATATATATATGATGATTTCATGATATGTATGTATAGTATTATGAGTTGACCATAACCAATTGAGGGGTTGATATCTCAATCACCTCGGATAAGGGTGGTAAGACATCAACCAATTCAGGGGTTGATACCTCAATCACTTCTGGCGGAGGGAGGTCATGTCCGCCAACTAATTAAGAAGTTGATACCTCAATAGCCTTAAATAGGAGTGGTAATCCATCAACCAATTGATGGTTTGATACCTTAATCACTTCCGATGGAGGGTGGTCATGTCCAACAACAAATTGAGGGGTTTATTCCTCAATCACTTCTAAGGGGTGGTCTACCTTGGATTCCAAGTACTAAGTTGCTCGGTCTAGGATGATGGTCTCTTCCTTCACATATAATATGTCTTATATAACCATGTTTTACTTCAAGTATCATTCATACATGTCATATTATTATTATGCTACCCATTGTTTATGATATTGCATTTTGCTTTACTTCAAGCATCATTCATACATGTTATATTGTTATTATGTTATCTATTGCTTATGATATTGCATTTTGCCTATGTTGCTTATCTCTTGTTGCATTGCATCCTACATACTTAGTACATTCAAATGTAATAACACATACTCTATGCCTACATGATCTTACCATGTAGGACCTAGAACTCCACTTTATCCTCCTCCTCCTCCATATGGCTAGTACGATTTCTTTTAAAGTAAGTTGGTGAGTCCTCAATTTTGAGGACAATGTCTTTGATCTTATAATATGTATAAAGACTTTGTTTCCTTTATTATATGTTTTGACTATGAGGATGAGCCTAGTTGCCTATCATGACCCCAGCTAAGTTCAATGTTTAAAGGTACTGTTGGATAGGTTATGTTATTATGCTTGAGGTTGACTCTCTTTGACTATTTGATGTTTTATGATATGAAAGGTTTCCCTTAGCCCCTTTTACCTTTATTTCTATTCTTTATTATTGTTTTATTACTTTCGCGACCAAGGATGTGTAATGATGGTCTAAGAGGCTTGTTTGGAGTCCCTTCAGGTTCCCTATTAGCAATGTCATGTCTAGGCTCTAGCTTAGGTCATGACAAGGATGATTATCTTCCACTAATTGATTTTGCTTATAATAATAGCTATCATGTAAGCATTGGTATGACTCCTTTTGAGGCCCTTTATGGTAGATGATGTAGATCACCGGTTGGTTGGTTAGAATTGGAAGAGATGGCTTTGTTAGGTCCAGATTTGGTCATAGAGTCCTTAGAAAAGGTAAGGTTGATAAGAGATAGGTTGAAAATAGCCCAAAGTCATCAAAGGTCCTATGCCAATGTGAGGAGGAGAGATCTTGAATTTTAGGTTGATGATTGGGTTTATTTGAAGGTATCACCCATGAAGGTTATGGTTTATTTTGGATTGGGTTTATTTGAAGGTATCACCCATGAAGGTTGTGGTTTATTTTGGTAAAAAGCATAAATTGAGTCCAAAATATATGGGTCCTTATAGGGTGTTGAGAAGTATTAGTAAGGTGGCATATGAGTTGGAGTTGCCTAGTGAATGGATGTGGTTCATCCGGTCTTTCATGTATTTATGTTGAGGAAGTGTGTGAGTGACCCAAATGTTATTATGCTATTGGATGTTGTAGGTGTTGTTGAAGAAAACTTGACTTATGAAGAGGATCTGGTAAAACTTTTGGATAGACAAGTAAAGAGATTGAGGAATAAGGATATAGCTTTAATTAAGGTCCTTTCGAGGAATCAACAAGTTAAAAGTGCTATATGCGAAGCCGAGATGGACATGCAAAAGCGGTATCCCCGTCTCTTCCATCCTACTCAAGCCTAAGATACTAATCTAAGTTTGAATCATACAATTTCGAGTAAAAGAAAGCTTGGAATCATGGGTGAAAGCAATCCATGAAAGAAACCCACATACCTTAGCTTTGGAGATGAACTTGATGAAGGTTGGAGATGGAGACTTGAAGCTTGATTGAATTCCTTAAGATCCGGAGAGGGTTTTAGGATATGAATTTAGGAGATGAAATATTGGCTAATTGTTTGAATGAGTATTAAGGAACGTTTAGAATGATGTGAAGGTAAAAAATGGTTAAGTATAGGTAATTTTAAATTTGGGAACACTTAAGCCCAAGACCCAGAAGTCTTGGACCACACAAAATTTAACTGGGCAGAAAATACACAAGTCCACATCGTGGCCCTATCGTGAAATCAGGTTTTCTTTATCTGCGTGCCCCAGCCACGTCACGTTAGGGGCGCGCGAACCTCACTAGAAGTTGCATTCTTTGAAAATAGAAATTGTTAATCGGTTGCTCTTAAATTAGGGTTAGACCCATTTTCTACTCAATTTGACCCCTTGAACTAGAATATTAAGTTAGATTTTTGATATTGTGCATGGATTTTGAGATATATGGAAATTACGATTCAGGGCTCCGAGGCACATTTTCAGGCACCTTTTGGGGTCGTCACAACGTCTCCCCCTTGGGAACATTTATCCCCGTATGTCAAAGAGATGTAAATGAGAGATGTAAACATGACAAATTTCAGCCCACATAAGGATGCAATAATGCACTTAAACATCATTTCAAAAATCTCATCATAAGTGTAAAATCATCGTGAACTTGTCAATTTAAACAAGAATGTAAGCATATGTCGTGGGCTGAACATAGACTTGAAATTACATAGTAGACTTATATTGATACCTTAGGCTTGAGTGGAGTGGAAAAAGTAAGGATATCACCTTTGCATGTCCGCTTCGGCCTCTCAAGTAGCACTTTCAACTTGTTTATTCCTCCAAAGGACCTTAAAGGAACCCACCTCTTTCTTTATCAATCTCTTCACTAGCCTATCCAAAATCTTAACTGGAACCTCTTCATAGGTCAAATTATCTTCAACAACACCCACAATATCAACAAGTACAATAGCATTCGGATCACCCACACATTTTCTCAACATCGACAGATGAAACACCGGATGAACCAAATTCATTTCACTAGGCAATTCCAACTCATAAGCTACCTTGACAACCCTTCTCATCACCCTCTAAGGTCCCATATATCTCGGGATCAACTTTTCCTTCTTACCAAACCAGACCATACCCTTAATGTGTAACACCTTCAGGTAGACCCAATTATCAACTTTTAATTCGAGCTCCCGTCTCCTCACATCGGTATAAGACTTTCGATGACTTTGGACCATCTTCAACCTTTCTCTAATCATCCTAACCTTCTCAAGCGCCTCCATAACAAGATCTGGACTTAACAGGGCCACCTCACCAACCTCAAACCACCCCACTAGGGATCTTCAACCTCTACCATAGAGATCCTGAAAAGGAGCCATACCGATGCTAGAATGGTAGCTATGTGTGTTCATCTTTTTTTTTTTTTAAGATC